>APFE030795954.1:27313-55456 GCA_000404065.3 Pinus taeda | reverse complement strand
TATATTATACAAATTAATTATTAATTTATGTTTTTTAAAATTCAATATGGTTTCAAAGTTTAAAAACGAACTTTCCAAACCTAATATTATAAGATGGCCACTACCCATCAGAGGAAACAAGAATTTATACTCAATATTTTATAAAAGATTGTCTTTTGTATACATCTTATATTCCATTGAGGCTCTCATCATTTTATTGTTATGCTGGTGAAATTACATTTTTGAGACTAAGCCTCCTTTCCAAGAGTCATCATGCTACAAGAGAGATACCCAATTGTCATCAATATAATGGGAT
This sequence comes from Pinus taeda, assembly GCA_000404065.3. Lineage (NCBI taxonomy): Eukaryota > Viridiplantae > Streptophyta > Pinopsida > Pinales > Pinaceae > Pinus > Pinus taeda. Next base: position 55,161 of record APFE030795954.1, on the reverse strand, counting down.
GAATAGGGGAAATACCTAATAATCATCAAATATTGGAAAACTTTTGACGTGATTATACGAGCCTCTTAAAAATATCCAATAATCATCAAATGAGTAGAAATTTTTGGAAGTGATTAGAAAAGTCTCTTAAAATTATAAGAATTGCTAAAGGTAAAGACTTTGTGAATCATGGCTATGAAGAATTTTGTTTCACATGGTTTGCATTGTATTATGCTTCATTGCATCATCAACAAGTATTTAAATTGTAATTACATTTATTTAGGGTCTTTTGCACATTTACATGTCCATGTACGGATCAATATCATAATTAATTTTAATTACCATATCAATAGAGATTAGAAATAGGATTTTACAGTGATGATACTTGTTGTGAATGGTATGAGTTTGGGGAGACCTATTTTAACCTAGTTATCTACTACTTACCCAAAGGTTGTCTCATGTTCTAATAACAAAGTTGTGGTGCTAGTTGTAGATGACATGGGTGTGATGCGGCATGTTCTAGGGTGGCTGTCTTCTTGTGGCACAACCTATATTTGAGGGTTTGCATTACATATGGATGCCAATAATTATGGCATGCAACTCAAAACTTATGGAACTTGCATTGTTCCGTTGGCTATAACATAATTGTTTTTGGACCCAACTTTATGGATAAACCTACTTAAGTTGAATTTAAAAGGTTGCATGACTTATGACGGCATAGTATATGGGGATAACATAGTGTGCAATTTCTCTCATACTCCTAATTTACTCGTAATTTTCTTGAATAATATAGAAATTAGAGTTTCCTTCAATAATATAGAAATTAAAATTTTCAATAAACTAAATTTTAAGCATTTTACATTTAATATAATTTTTAAACATATTTTCTTTTGTAAGAAACCTATCAACCAATAACCAGGGTTCGAACCCACGACCACAAGATGAGGAACCTTGGGCTTTAACTACTGAGCTAACTCTATTCCTTCAAGCGGCGTCGAGTTTCAACCCAACTTGCCGTTTCGCATATCATCCTACGGCTCCCGTTTTCCATATTCCGGTAATTCTATCCTGCAGCCTACGTCACACAACTCCCATCTCCACCACCATTGACGTGGACTTTTGTGTATGCCGTTTCCCATCTCTACCTCTGTTGATGTGGACGTTTGTATATGCCGTTAAATAAGCGGTCCCCTCCACGCCCATTTCAAATTTGGTCTTCCAATGCACAACCAATCACTTTCATCATCATGATTGATACCATGAACGATGAACCGCCCGATAACTTCATTGATCAAAGGAAATCCATTTAGATTGCCAATAATTGTATCACCCTGATTAATACGATTAAAGTTGAAAGATAGAAGATATCAAATAATATAATGTTAAATAAATATATTTTACCTCCAAACAAACTGTTTACGGTAAATATCATTCAAATTGAAATGATAACAATGCATTCACAATGAAAACTAGGTATCTGATGTAGTGCATTCCAACAATAATGCATAGAATGTTTCAAATTGGACCAGTAAAAATAATTCTTATCAAAAATGAAAGAAAAAACATCACATGCTACATAAACGTAAACGTAGACATCAATTTCATAATAACTTGAAAAGCATAATTGAAATAAAAGTAAAGCAGGATGAGCATTTTATCACAACATATATATCCAAACCCGTAATTCATATATATATATTCGGATTTCACAATGAAATAAATTTGTCATTTTGAACAAAGTAATGTGGCTAATTTTTTGGACAAATAAATTTGATTATTTTTAAATAAAAATAAAATTAATTATATATTATTAATCTTTTTATAGAATATTATTTTCACTAATTTAGATTTTATGATTTTATATTGTTTTATTTTAAAATATTTTTAAAATTAATCACAAGAATAATTATAAAAAACATTTTAAACCATATAATAAAATTTATCTTAATATACATTATAAATTAAACTTTATTATATTTCCATATTTAAAATTATTATTTACAATATAATTAATTTAAATTTTATTTTCTAATAAATTTTTTTGAAACACATTAATCACTCTCAACATACCACGCAACTTACAATGCATTCCAAAATGACTACAATGGGAGGCCGTTTGGCTACAAATATTGTAGCGCATTCGCGGTTCCGTCGTAGACGATGCTCCAGTTACTTCCTACTAATCAGCACGGTGTTATTAACAAAAAAAAATCTCAGAAAAATGAGGTAGTGAATCTTCATGTGGATGCTAAATGCTGCGGCACCGTAACTACTCTATCTTTACGCGGTTGCTTCTCTTTCTCTTTTTTGGCCCTCAAATGTATGATTCATAAATCGCTGAATCATATCACAGAAATGCCGAAATCGATCGACCAAAACTGACAAAAAGGCGTTCTAGAACATCTCACAATAAAAACAACATAAACGAAGCTGAAGCTGAGGAAGCTCAGGAAAATGGCACCCATCCCGAAATCGATCGACCAAAACTCATAGAAAGGCGTTCAATCTCACAGTAAAAACAACATAAACCAAGCTGAGGAAGCTCAGGAAAATGGCGCCCATCAATTTATGGAGTCTGAATGTAATCACTGGGCCTGTAAAACCGTCGGGAAGGGATGAAAAATTATTCTACTCATAAATATATATTTAGCACGTTTATTTATAAATTATAATAATTTAATGATGATGATGGTGGTTAACGTTAATCTAGACTAAAAATTGGTCTATCAGATCTAAATAAACAGATTATTTATTTTGATTTAAGATTTTATTACTATACTAAAAAAGATTGGAGAGAAGTCTTCACTATAACTTTGACATTGTAAAAGGCTAGGAAGGTCGTTATTGTAACAAAGATTGTGAAACTGAGATCTAATATGGTTGTAAGGGGGGCACTCTAAAAAGAAGTGGTTTTCATCCTCAATGTTCCTATTCTCACATATATAGCAGATCCTTTCCATCCATGGCCTTTTAGGAACTGCCCAACGAACTGTTTCACTATGGAGCTCATGACAATTCGTTCTAATCTTTGCTATATTAATTTTCTTCTTTGAGCTAGTTAAAATAGAGAGATACTTTTGGTCTTCTAGGGTGGGTGGGGTTGATGACCTTCTTATAATAACTTAATTTTCTTTTAGCCACTAAATCTTTTTCACACCACATTTTTCCTTTGAACTTAGAAATAACAATATCTTTAATGTTATTTATGTTTTGCAATGCATCATTCTCATTGATCTCCTAATAGTTTAACCAGGCCCTTGTGTCTTTATGCCACCCTCGATTGAGCCTTAGGTGGTTTTGACTGGAATTTAAAGCTAGGAAGTCTATGATCGTCTATGTTATTGATTTTGTGCTTGTACAACAGAGACCTAATCATAGCTAGGCTCTCAATAGGGGAAATACCCGCTTCTATAAAGAGAATAGGATAGGGTGTATTACTTTTAATTTTCAGGTTATAAGTTATAAAAAGCTTTTGGATTTGCTCAATTTTTCTCCATGTTGCAACCCCAAACCTCACACCCATATAAGATAACAGGAGTGACTAAAGTTTCAAAGAGGAACTTCTTTTTATGGGAGATTAAGAGGTTTGTTGTTTTACAATTATTTTCAAGACCAAAATAAGCTTTCCACCCCATTAATCATTTTCTCAATGCTATGGTTCCAGTTGAGCTTGTGATGAATATCAATTCCTAGGTACTTGTAAAAATACACTTCCTCCAAGTTATTATTGCCATACATAAAATTAGCATAATTGTCCTTCTTAGATTTGATAATCATAACTTTTGTTTTGTGAGTGTTAACCGTGATACCCATAGTAAAGCAGAAATCCTTAAGAAAACTGAAAACGGAAATTATAATAATTCAAAAAAATAAAAAAAATTAAATGCATTTACTTAAAAATATCAAAATATACTGCAATTTGAAAAGATTTATGACCCACAAAATTTGCAGGTGAGTTAGCAATGGGATTTAGGTGAAGAGGGCCATACGTTTCGACAGTCCCAGACGAGGTAACCTATAGAAATGGTGACTAACGCTTGACTACACCCGTATGGATAATGGGGAGGAGGTTGAAAACATCCCTCATTTAATCCGTCTCAATATAATAATTTTTAAAATATTAATTTTCAAATTATTAAACAACATATTATTAAAAAATATTACTAACTATAATAATAATAATAAGTAATCGGACTACCTGTTCCATCACACCAATATAATTCGACAATGCCTTTAAGAAGTTCCATCACACCGGAAAATCGGACATGCCTTTTGTGGACTCACTTGGTATTTATATGGCAATGATTGTGTTGAATTTTGGGGTAAAATTAGGAATCTTACATGACGATAAGAAATCCTAAGTAGTCAACATGACCCCATAGTGGGGCTTGAACCCACGATTACGGTGTTTATATTTTGCCAAAATAAATACAGAGAGCTTGAGATGAAGAAATCCAGAGTTGTGATTCATTGTGCCAAAAATTATAGCGATCTTGAGATTAAGAAATCCTAAGGGGATGAACTCACAACCTGTTCCCTTCTATCGAACCTGCCAAAAACAAATACAAAGTTAAAGAAACTCAGACGGCTCGAACCGACGCCCTGCTCCTTTCCTATTGTGAAAACAAGGGATTTTATATCTATGAGTATAAACGCCCACCATGTAGCTCGAACTCACAGTTAAAAGCCTTGCACTCTACTCACTGATGTTTGAACTGGACAGACTTCGTATGTGTTTGTCTATCAGCATGAATAGGGATTCTAAAATATATTTTGATAATTGATTAATCAAAAATTTAATTGTAAATTATATTTTAATAATTGATTAATCAAAAGTTGAATCGATTGTTTTAATAGTTATTTTTCAGAGGAAAAAGCGCCATAGATTATATTAAGTCAATATAAAAACCATGATTAGATACAAAAGGATGACTTGAACACTCCCATGTTAAGACATCATTGACAAAAAGCACATAAGAGGGATGACAGATAATACAACTTTACATGGACACTGTGGAAAAAAGACCAAACCAATATTCCAAACTTCTAGAAATTGGTTCTAGATCGAGGGAGGCAGAACTCATGGATACATATCTCTATCATCATAATCATCGAGAAAAAACAAAGACTACAAATAGCCAAGCCCAAACATTAGGCCTGTTTTCTTGGAACAGAGTCAAAAATTGAGCTGATTGTAAAATATCTTTTGATAATTAATTAATGAAAATTTGAATTTGAATAAAATGTTTTAAAGTTTATATGGGATTGTAAAATATTTTTTGATGATTGACTAATCGAAATTTGAATAGAATCTTTTAAGGTTTATATGGGATTGTAAAATATCTTTTATAATTCATAAATTGAAAATTGAATTGTAAAATATTTTTTAATAACTAATTAATCGAAAATTGAATGATTGTTTTAACGGTTATATGGGATTGTAAAATATCTTTTGATAATTAATTAATTTAAATTTCAATATAATGTTTTAATATGTCTGCGTAATTGATTAATTGAAATTTGAAATTTGAATATAATGCTTTAACGTTTATATGGGATTGCAAAATATCTTTTGATAATTGATTATTTGAAATTTGAATCAATTGTTTTAATTTAATGTTAATACAATGGTTGTAGTTTAGTGGAATTATCAAAATTTGAATCAATTACTTTAATTTAATATTAATACAGTGGTAATACAGTGGTTGTAGTTTAGTGGTGAGAACTCCACGTTGTAGGGGTGACCAGAAGTATTGCTACAGTTTGAAACAGTAAATTTTGAAATTTTTAATTGAGTAATTTTGTAACTCACCAATTGCCGTCGACACAAATCCGTCTCCATCTCCATTGACGTGGACGTTTGTATATGCAGTTAGAAAAAGCGGTTCCCTCCACGCCCATTTCAAATCAATGTAACCCAATTGCCATCTCCACTACCGTTGACGTGGACGTTTGTATGTATCGTTGTGCCATCTCCGCGCACATTTCAAATTTTTGCCTTCCAGTCGACCGCCAACTCCTTTCATCGTCATGATTGACAATAATGTCGAAGCACCTGCCAACTCCTTTGATAGAAGGAAATTCATTTGGATTACCAATTCATTTTATCATCATGATTATACAATTAACGGGAATGAAATTAAGATTCAAAAAACTTTCGGTGAAGGGAAGAAATTTGTATTTTGATTTTAATTATTTAAGTGTAAAATTATATACAAAATTTATTAATGCACATAATGGTGTGTAACATAATAGTTATTTTAGAACATTTTATTTAGAAAAATTTAACATAAAAGGGATATGCATTTTATTTCATTTTATGAATGCTTCTTATTGTTAGTTTATTAGTACTTATTAATTGCCCAATCCAATAAGGGCATCAAATGAGGCTTACATTAGAGATTGGCTCAAGCACTTGAACTAACCCACTAGGTTATATTATAGTGCATGGCACTTGAACTAATTCACTAGGATACATTGTAATGCATGTCTTTTAAACAAGCCTTACCAAATTTTTCCATGTTTGATTTGATTTTTGAGTTTGGCTTTAGTCTTTGAGTGCATTCATTTTAAGGTAATTCCTTAGATTTTGACTTAAATTGAGGACATACTCACAATCTTAACTTGTAAGATAAATGTGAGTTATATTAAATCAAACAATTTGATTCACAACTCTTGCAACTTTTAAAGGTGCAAGTCAAACCCTATATTTTCCCATAAATGAAGAAAAAATACAATACACCATTTTTTTTATATGATTTTATATAAAAAAAAGCTAATTTGTCAATTATTTATAATCTATAATATAAATTTTGTGTTTTTCAACCAATATTATTTAAATTTTAAATTATATAAAATATTATAAACTTATATATATATATATAATTATATATATATATATATATATATATATATTATATATATATATATATAATATATATAGATACTTGCGAGAACTCGGCTCGGCTCTCATGGCGGCAGCTAGGTTTTGACTTTCTGGCGTCCCGCTGCGTTTTTCTTTCACCTCTATGATTGCAGGTTTGTGGTCCGTGAGGGCTTTGCGCAGCTAGGACTCCTTTTCTTTCGGGCTCCTCGCGGGTCTGGAGGCGGTATTATTACGCCTTGCAGCCCTGACTCGTCGGGGTCAGTGGTTGTCCAGCTCCATGGAAGCGGAGGGGTCCAGTGGGGCCCCTTCTTTCAAGCAAATAGTTCTTCAGAAGCACAATGGTGAGAGGAATGAGGGAGTCAGAATAATAGGGATTAAGAACAGTAACAAACCTGACAGTGGAGACAGGGTTCAATCCCTAGGGAACACTGACAAAACTAAGGAAGCAAGGAAGGGAACAGGCCCAAAAACTATTCACCTGACAGGCACTAAAGACAAAAGCCATGCAATAAACAAGCCCTCAGACAATAGGAAACGACAAGGGCATGAGGAAAAAGAGCTAACGAGAAACAAACAAGGAGACCCGGATAAGAAGGAGGAACCCATTTCAAACCCCATCATTGCTTCTCAAAGCAATGGGGCTTGCAAGCCAAAACAGACCAAAAGTTTACGCGTGATCATCACGGACCCAGAAATCCAAGCTTACAGGGAGTACATGACGGAACGCGCCATCATTTGCAAATTCATGAGCATATGGCCTCTGGAAAAAGTTTTATGTCAATGGATAAAACTGCACTGGAAACCCCGAGGGGATGTTCAGCTTCACTTAGGAGCCAAAGGCTTCTTCACTGTGATCTTCTCCAACTTAGAAGACAAGGATCACATCTTCGAGGGTGGTCCATATTTCATGGGCTCAGCAGGCCTGTACATGAGACCCTGGAAGCCGAATTTTGCTCCGGAGAAGGAATCCTTTACCCAAGTCCCAGTCTGGATTCGTCTCTTTTCTCTTCCAATAGACTATTGGACCCCAACAGCTTTGAAACAAATTGGTGATAAACTCGGTACCTTCATCAAAGCTTCTGAAGTTACTCTCCAGAAGAAATATACGTCTTGTGCCAGAATATGTGTCGAAATGGATGTCTCCAGAGCTCTTCACGAAGGAATCTGGTTGGAATACAGGGATGAGGAGTATTTCTAGGATATTGACTACGAGCAGATTCCCTTCCACTGCCGTAAATGCCATGAACATGGGCATCTACTTCGGGACTGTCCACAACTAAAGAAGGTGCAAGCTGCAGCTCCAGACCATACCCACAAAGACTCGGAAGCGTTCCTCAAACCCAAGTCAAAACATAGAGCAAATAGACGAAAGAACATCAGAGGAAATGGAACAAGAAATGCCCATAACAACTCGTTTGCAATCCTTGATCCGGATACGGATTCAGAAGAAAAGCACAAAGCTCCAACCTCAGAAGAAGAGCCTGAAGGAAAAATCATGTCCACAGAGAAGAACGTACAGGATGGGAACTTCACTGACGAGGTTCAAATGTAGGAAAGAACAGAGGATACGGGGGAAGACACGGATATGCTAACCAGCGATGCTGGTAGCGAAGATCAGGAGTGGGAAAATGCGCTAGCAAGAGAAGGTTTGAATCTTCCAGCATTGGCCGAAAAATGGAAAGCCAACGGGATAGAAAACGCATCGGAGGAAGAGCTCAGAATTGTTAATGACCTCTTCATTGCTAGGCAAAAAGCTCTAATGGATAGGCAGAAAAACAAGCTAGGTGTAGCGAAAGGTTACAGCTCTCTTGCAAAAATCCCCCTCCGGAAATCTCCAAGCTCCAAAAAAAAGAGAAGAAGAGGGCGAAAAACAAGTGGGGAAGCATTACAAGAGCTAGGCATGATCATGTTAAACTAAGGGAAAATGAAGGCTCTTACAGCCTTCGATTTCTTCCTCTGAATATAAGTTTGTACATGAAGATAATTTCGTGGAACGCCAGAGGGCTTAATAGCCAGGCAAAACACAGGATTTTAAAGAGAAAGATTCAATGTCACAATCCAGAAATCATGTTTCTTCAAGAAACAAAGTGCAACAGCTCCAATATCAACTCGTTAGGCAAAACGCTGGGTACCCATATGGAGATCATAGAAGTTGAAAGTCAAGGTAGAGAAGGAGGCCTCGCCACCATCTGGGATGCTAGGAATATCCAGATGCTCTCATCTGAAGCCAACAAGCACTTCTTGGCAATTGTCTTCCAACCCATCGGTAACTCTAATTCCTTCCTCTGCATAAATGTTTATAGTCCTCAGAAATTAGAAGATAAGCTATCCTTTTTAGATAATCTACATAATATAATCAGAAGGCATCCAAGCTCGAAATGCATTTTTGGCGGTGACTTCAATATGATTACTACCCTACTGGAAAATAAAGGAGGCCTTAGGAAACTGGGCAGAGATGCGGAAGCTTTCGTCTCCTTCATTGAATCAACCGAGCTAGTAGATGTTATCCCCAAATCAGGATCCTTTACTTGGAACAATAGAAGGGGAGGCGACAAGCTCATAGCATCCCGCCTGGACAGATTTTTAATCTCAGAAAGCTTATTAATTGATGGCACCATAATTGAGTAAGACATCCTGCCTAGTGGGGGTTCAAATCACTGGCCGATCTCGCTTATGGTGGAAGTGTCAAGCACCCCCAGGAACAAACCCTTCCGGTTTGAAAAGTTTTGGCTGGATCATCCAAATTTTCAGGAGATGATAAAAAAATGCTGGTTGGAACCTTTGGAGGGGAGTGGATCCAAAATGTTCAATCTCCAGAGGAAGCTCAAACTAACCAAACAACACATAAAAGAATGGAACAAAAATGTCTTTGGGAACATCTTCCAGGAGAAAATAATTCTCGAGAACAAGTTGGAGCAGATCCACAAACAAGGAATAGAAGGGAATCTCAGTGCGGAAGCCTTGGAGCAGGAAAGAATGCTTTCGCAACAATGGCATAGCCGTTGTGCTCAAGAAGAAACCCTATGGAAACAGAAATCAAGAATACAATGGCTAAAAGAAGGGGAAATGAATACAAAATTCTTCCATAGATCAGCGCTAGATCGCAGAAGCAATAACAGAATTTTAGAACTGAAAAGTGAAACAGGGGAAATTTTAAAGAATCATAATGAAATAGCTGCTCGGCTCACTGATCACTTCAAGCTGATTGCTCAGGAACCTCATATAAACAGGGAAAACGCCATCAAGGATCTGATAGAAGCCATCCCGAGAATCATCACGGCAGACCAAAACTGGGCCCTTTGCAGGAAGATCACCATGGAGGAAATAGAAGAAGCTATCAGAAGTATGCCCAACGATAAAGCTCCGGGGCCAGATGGTTTTACTATTAATTTCTACAAGGCATGTTGGAACATTGTTAAATAGGATGTATGGGAGGCAGTGGAAGATTCCAGGCGGTCGGGAACTATTCTCAAATCCCTCAACTCCACCTTTTTGGCCCTCATACCCAAAATAGAAGAAGCCAAAACCCCTGACAAATTCAGACCCATTGCCTTATGTAACGTCATATACAAGATTATATCAAAAGTAATAGCCAGTAGAATGAAAACGATACTCCCAGGTATCATCTCGGAAGAGCAATCGGGATACGTGGAAGGCAGACAAATTTTCGACAACATTCTTCTGGCTCAGGAGATGATCCATTCCCTGCACTCAAGGAAAATTGCAGGTATGCTTATGCAATTGGATTTGTCCAAGGCCTACACCAAAGTTAGATGGAGGTACCTCGAGGCAGTTCTAAAGGCGTTTGGCTTCTGCAGCTCTTGGATTAAATGGGTCATGGCTCTTATCAGATCTCCCAGATATTCCATCCTCATCAACGGAGCTCCCTCCGAGGTCTTCGCCCCCTCAAGAGGTATCAGACAAGGAGATCCATTATCTCCCTTCCTCTTCATCATCATTATGGAAGGTCTTAGCCGAACCATAGCTAAGAGGCAAATGGATGGTAAAATTCAAGGTCTCAAGCCCATCAGATCGCTCCGGGCCACCACGCACCAACAATTTGTAGATGACACAATGTTACATGGCACTCCCACAGTTAAGGAAGCGGTTGCCTATAGGGAAATTCTGGACCTTTTCAGTCAAGCCTCAGGTATGGACATAAATTTCTCTAAATCTACTATTTTCTTTTTCAATACCCACCCTGCTGTTCAATCTCACCTAGCTCGGCTTCTAGGCTTCAGGATCAGCTCCCTTCCCTCGAAATACTTAGGGGCTCCTCTCTCTCTCAAACCCTGGAAGAAAGAGCTCTGGGAAGGAATCCTCGCCAACCTAAAAAAGAAATGCTCTCACTGGACCTTCCAGGCTCTGAATCTTTCAGGCCGTTTAGTCTTAGCCAAAGCCGTCCTCCAAGCCATCCCTCACTATCTCTTCTCTTTACTCCCAACTCCCAAGGGGATTCTGCAACAAATCAGAAATATACAGAGATCCTTCCTCTGGAGCGGAAATGGCGAGAAGAAAAAGTGGGCTCTCGTTGCTTGGGATAAACTATGCATGTCAAAATCCAGGGGAGGGCTGAATCTTGTTGATCCAGAGGTTATCAACCGCACTTGTGGTGCCAAATTATGGTGGAGGTGGATTAAAAATCCCACTCTACCCTGGGCCAAGCATTGGAAAGAAAAATATGTCCCAAACTGCGACACTCAGGACCTCATTAGACTGCAGGATACCCCAGATGGCTCTCCTATATGGAATCATGCCAAGCGGAACAAAAATCTAGTCCAGGATAACAGCTTTTGGGAAATTCGTAATGGCAGGTTGGCTCTGTTCTGGGAGGATGCTTGGAACCAGAGGCCCAAACTCGACTCTCCCGAACTGCTAAATCTTAAGCTAGTTCATCAAGCCCAAGGCAAATACACAGTTAATCAATATTGGCAACAGCACAGCACAGACGATGACTGGAGGGAATGGATCAACTTCAACAGTGAGCACTCTGAGGACAACAATCATACCGCCCAGATTTTAAATGCAAGCATCCTTAAAAGAAAAATCAGGAAAACGGAAGAGAATGACAAACTCAAATGGGGTCTCAAAGGAAATGGAAATTTCTCTCTGAAAGAAGCCAGGAATATCTTAGAAAAGGACGAACAGGGAGAGATTCAGCAATGGCACAACAAAGTTTGGGACAATCTCTTATGGCCCAAAATTAGAACTTTCCTTTGGCTTTTAATGAGAAACAAAACCCTAACCTGCGAAAATCTTCATAAGAAAGGATTTGTTGGACCTTCCCGGTGCCCCATGTGTCTTGAAGAACCTGAATCTCTAAACCATCTCTTCAACACCTGCGATTGGGAAAATCAACTATGGAGATGGATGGAAGACCTCCTAAGCAACTCGGACCGGCAATTAGATTCAATTCACAATACTATTCTGAATTGGAGAACCAATTTTTCAGGAACGCAACAAGTCAACAGCATCTGGAAATCAGCTCCAGGATTCCTCCTCTGGTCGATATGGAAGGAGCGTAATCGTCGGATCTTCCAAGATGAGGTCAGGAACATCAATTTCTCAAAAGGCAGTATCTTTTCCAACATCCAACAACTGATTCATGCTAAATGCAGAACACACGTCAGTGAGAAACCTACATCTCTGGATCTTCGAATCCTTAAAAACTTCCGCCTGGATGTTGGCAGTCATAACTCTGTTTTGCCACAAGGCACCCCTCAATCTCGCTTATGCGAGTCCTGGCAATGTCCACTGGATGGAGGGCTCAAATTGAATTTTGATGGGGCTTCGCAGGGTAACCCGGGTTTGGCTGGAATTGGAGGCATTTTCCGCAATCAGAAGGGAGAAATTATGCATATCTACTACAGAGCGCTGGGGGAAAGTACTAATAATGAAATGGAGTTTGCCGCCCTGGAACACGGCCTTAGAATAGCCAAATCCCGGAATTTCCATAATTTAATTGCGGAGGGGGACTCCTCCCTTGTCATTTCCACTGTGCAGAAACTACAGAGAGGCATAAGTGCCAACAAAGCAATCAAACATTGGAGATTAGCAAAGGTTACTGAAAGTATCGAGGAACTTTTGCGCGGTATGCAGGGCACGGTTCTCCAGGCGATCCGACGTCGAGCTAACAAAGTGGCGGATTACCTGGCAAACTGTGGTGTCGACAGCCAGGGAAATGGCTAGGACAGCTGTTGGGAGGAGGTGAGATGTCAAAGTCTGAAAGACAGATGTGCACAGTTGGCTCAGCAGGACGCGAACTCCACCGACCAAGCCTAACCAGTTCTGGTCTTCCTGACCGGCTCCATCGAACAGAAAGCGGGAACAATAAATCGGAACCCCATTACATTCACGGAAGGATTGGACAGACGAAGCGACGGCGCTCAGTACGAAGCAAAGGCAGATATGGGAACCATCATCAAAGATTATGCCACAAGGTTAACCGTACTAACCGTTTGAGAAACGAGTACAGGCATTCCGAGATCAGATGCAATTCAATCAGAAATTATACTGCGCCTGCAAGAAAGGATCACAGGATTCGTGTGTACACCCCTAGTATTAATTTCCCTAGTACCTCGTCTCCTGGCCCCATGACAAGCCCCTCTCGGCAGTCGGCCGAGGCTTCAATCTATATAACATAAAGATCGGCCGAGGATTTCACCACTTATGCCATCAGTTCGATCTACATCAATAGTGAGCAGTCTCAAATTAAGCAGTGTAAATCTCAGAGAGCTTTGTTTCAGTATGGCTGATCCCAACTGCAGGTGCGCAGGCGTGGCCCAGGATCTACGCAATGCGCAGAGAATGTATGTTACCAGGGCCTCTTCTAGAAGCAAACGGAAGATCGCTGAGCTTGAGGCTAAAATCAAGCAAGAAGAAGAAACCATGCAGGAAGGAAAAATTACTGAGGAAGTCGACTGGATTTGCGACCCAGGCACCCGAGCGAAACGCACAACTCAGTTAGTGCGTACCAAAGCGGAAAGTTGGAGGATGAAAACCCTCCTGGCGAAAGCCCTGGATATGATGGACGCTGCTCAGCAGAACGTGGAGAAGGAGCGACCCTCCCCAAGCGGTCCTCCGGGTTTTTCTTCCGCCAACCATGTGCAAATGGAAAGAAGACTCTCGGCCATTCAGGATGGGGTAGAGTTAGTCAACAAGAAGCTCACTTTTCTCATCAGGTTGCTTAGGAAAACTATCAGCCCTGACCCGATGGTGCAGGATCAGAAGATGAAGGAGGCCCAGAATTTCAGTTCGATGCAGGATATTCAAGACAAAGTGGACAGGCATGTCCTTGACGTGGGACTGGACATCACCAGCAGGCTGGGCGGCTTCCCGTGCATGGATGGGTTTCCTTAGGCCCCTGAATCCTCATGGCTCAGTTTTGGCGCTCGCGGTCCTCCTCTGGTTGGCCCTTTATCCTCTAGTGTCATTTGTTGTGTCTGGTCTTTTGTCTATTTTTTCTGGGTCAGGGTCCTTATGGAATTTTTGCCTTCAGTCTCAGCCGCCAATGGACCCCGGTTATCATGCTTTTTTGTCATTTGTCAATGTTAAATCGATGGTCTAGTCTTTGCCGCCCTGCGTGGTAAGCTCCCGACTTTCTGTCCCTCCTGTCTATGATCTTTTTGCTTCAGGGTTGTCCGTCTCTTCCGCCCCTGTTTACAGGGTTTGTAAGAAGGTTTTCTGGTCACTGTCTGCCTGTGCAGACTGGATGTAAATATTTTTTACTCTTTTAATATAATTACTACTTACAAAATAAATAATAAATAACTATATTTAATATATATATAATATATTATATATATTATATTATATAATATATATAGAATATATTATATATATATATTAATATAATATAATATATATTTTGCAAGTTCTAAATAATTAAACTATTCTTCTCGTATCAATTATAATTATAATGTTTTCAAGCCCAAATCAATAAATTGAATTATGGAATTAAGATACCCAATAATATAGGTTGAATGGTAAATCTCCAACTAAATTATGGAATTAAGAAACCCAATAATATACGTTGGATGGTAAATCTCCAACGCTGGTTGCAAGCTAAACGGTTAAACCACAAAGTACATTTTTTCTCTTTCAAACATCTTTTTCTTTACCATCCAACGTTGGTTGCAAGCTAAATGGTTAAACCACAAAGTACATTTTTTCTCTTTCAAACATCTTTTTTGACACATGGGAAAAATCTATTATAATTCAGTTATTAAATCAACATCAATAAAGATAGCTATCTTGGTTGTTATGCACTAACCGCTAATGTAGGCTAAAGCGTCACGCTTATACATGTCAAATCAGGCCACTTGAAATTACTTCATAAGTTGGCAGGTATTCACTCTAGCCAGATTCTTCTTCTGAGTCTTGGGGCCTTTTATCTATTTTATTATGAGAAAGACAAGATCTTTAGCCCGATAAGTGAATAGAAAAAAATTGTTTAGATACGATTAAATATTTATATATTTAATGTAAATAAATTAATTAATTTATTCATAAATTATAATTAATTGTGTTATAATTTATTTATTTATGTTTTTGTTTATTTATTTATTTAGAATTAGCGATATAATTATCTCTGAAATTATATTTTTTTTAGTTTAAATTACATTTTTTAATGTATAAATTAATTTAGTGTGCTAAAAAAATCTCAAGATACTTTGATTTTGTAGACTACATTATTCAAATATACAATTCCAATCAATCTGTGCTAGATTTTGAGTAAAATTAAACCAAAAATATACTTGAAAAAACTAAAATATAAAACAATTACACCACTTAATTAATTTATAAAATTTTGTCTTTTGTATACATCTTATATTCCATTGAAGCTTTCATTATTTTATTATTATGCTGTTGAAATTACATTTTTGAGACCCAATTGTCACCAACCACTAACATGGTAAAACAATAATTATCAAATGATTACAAATTTTTAGAAGTGATTATAAAAGCCTCTTAAAATTATAAGAATTACTAAAAGTAAATACTTTGTGAATCATTCCTTTGAAAAATTGTTCAAGGTAAAGACTTTGTGAATCATGCCTATGAATAATTTTGGTTCACATAGTTTGCATTATATTAGGCTTCATTGCATCATCAACAAGTATATAAATCATAATTACATTTATTTAGGGTCTTTTGCACATTTACATTTACATGTCCATGTAGGAATGAATACCATAGTTACTTTTAATTGCAATATCAACGGGGATTAGAAAAAGACATTTTACAATGATAGTGCTTGTTATGAATGGTAAGGGTTTGTGGAGACATGCTCTAACCTAGGTGTCTATGTGGCTACTACATACCCAAGGGTTTGTCTCATGTATTGATATCAAAGTTGTGGTGCTAGTTGTAGATGGTATGGGTTTTGACACATGTTCTAGGTTGGGTGTCTTCTTTTGGCACAACTCATTTGAGGGTTTGTCTCACATATGGATGCCATTTATTATGGCAGAAAACTCAAGACTTATGCAACTTAAATTATTTTTTTGGATGCTTTATAAAAAAATTATTTTTGGACCCAACTTTATGGATAAACCTAGTTAACTTGGATTTAAAAGGTTGCATGACTTTTGATGACCTAGTATGCGGGGATAGATTAGTGTGAAATTTCCCTCATACTCATCATTTTCTTGAATGATATGGAAATTAGAGTTTTCAATAAGCTAATCTTTTATTATTTTATATTCAATATAGCTTTTATAGTATATCTTCTACACACTTTCTAGGAAATTTATCAATCGGTGACCCTTTCCTAGAAAGTGCCTTAACCTAACATCTATTCAATATCAATCTAAAACCCTAAGACTTTTCCTAATAAAACTTTATTACTTATTAAAAAAAAAAAAAAAAACTTTTATTTCAAAAAATAACTATTAGAAAAACAATCTTAATCATTAAATATTTTTTAGGATTTTAGTAGAGGATAATTCCAAAATAGTCAACATAACACCTGCATACCGTGAGGTTAGAACCCACAACATGTGATGTATATTTGGTGTTGAAAAATAAACGATAGTCAACAACACACGACTACCGTGGGGTTCGAATCCACGGCCTGCGATGCTTGTTTTATGTTTTCCCAAACAGGAGCTTGAAAATCGACAACACCTACCTAGCATGGGGTTTGAACCCACGATCTGGGATGCTTTCTTTGTGCTAAACATGGCGATGTTTTGATTTTTTCCAAAACAAGAGCTTGAGATAAGAAATTCACACAGTTCGAAAAAACATGACCTTGATAATAGGAAATCTAGACTGTTTGAATAAAAGAAGAGAGATATTTCATACGCCCACTATGGGGCTCAAACCGAAGACCATAAGGTTGATTGCTTTGCACTCTACTAACTGGGGTAGACGAGCTTCTACTCGAGCATTTCCTCATAAATTAGATTCCAAAATTAATTATTTTCAATGAACTTAGTTTAATTTCAAATCACTTAGTTAGACACACGTAGTTTCTTGTTAATAATTCCATGTTGTGGACCTGTGCTTGAATCCTAGCAGCAACCACTCTTAATTTTGTCTTGGTTTTGAGTGGACACATTGTGTGTGTTTCTTTTCAAAATATTGGAAAAGTTTTACTAATGCACGTATGTATTGTCAAAAAATATGATGGAAACACTTATGGAGAGAAAACAATGAACACAAAATGCTTTCTAATTTCATTACCAAAGGTTACAATTTATACACTAGTTGATTCGTAGATTGAATAGTAACTCCTCCAATTACCCTCTTGGCTATTAATTTTCTCTTACCTAAAACACCAACATATATTTCTTCCCTGGCATGTGAACATTTATCGACGATGTCGTCATTAATATTCTGGCACCTCCCCTTAATCATGAACTACATGTTAACTTGCTTGTTGGTCTAAGTCTCAGCTAGGCTTACAACATAATTTGGATTTTCTAAAACACACAACATACTACTACAAATTCAAATTTAGCCTTTCCAAGAGACTTGGTGAATATGTGAGACACGTTTTCATTTGTATTACAATATGATAAGTCAATTTATTTTTATTGCACTTTTTCTCTTAAAAAATGATGTTGTGTATCTATATGCTTTTTCCTTGCATGATATGTAGGATTGTTTTCCAATTTGATAGTGTTTTGATTGTCACATATGATTATTGTATGTTCTTGTTATGTTTCTCCAACATTTTCAACTATCCTTTTAAGCCATATTTATTCATAGGTAGCATTGCATAATTGATCTAGGTGGATATTGGTGGTCACCTGCCTATTCCACTTGGATCCCTATTGTTATTTCTTTTAAGTTTCCTTAATTGTAGCACAAATTACTATTATTGGCAGTTTTTCGTGTCCTAAATTTCCAGAGCCATTTTGACTGACTAAATGATGTGGTAAAGTTCACAAATATTTTTCATACCTTTCGCACGAAGTTGGGTATCAAATATTTTGAGCAACGTTTGGTACTCAAACACCACAACTTTCTACACAAGTACATGCAGAATGAGATGGAGATCCTATGCATCTCCTCGCTTAGCATCACCTATCGGTACATTATTAAGATCGAGAAAAAAATTAAAAATAATAAGCGAGACTTTGGATCTGCAAATTCGAAACAAGGGAAAGGCACCCCAAAACCACAAAACAAAGGAAAAATCCAAGGCAGGGTGACCTTAGACAACCTGTCGAAGCCGAAAGAAAATAACAATACCACAAAGAGAAAAAAGGACACAAGGAAATGGTCTCAGTTCCATAAGAGCCCCACTCACAACATAAGTGAGTGTAGAGCTAAGTAGTCACTGGTGATCGAGGTGAAATCTTCCAAGTCAGATGCATGTTTTAAGTCTCAGTCATAACTAGACAAGGGGAACGATAAAGGGAAGAAAATTATTGATATGGAGCCTAGTTCCACTGTTGCCACCACCAAGATCCAAAGATTAACCCAAAGATCTAGAAGAGGTGGAGAAACTCTTCAACTGACAAATGCAGGTGAAGGGTTCTCCGTTGCAGTTCATTTTCGATAGTGGAAGCCAAAAAACACTCATTTCAGTAGAATTCATGAGGCAGTTGGGCCTATCTACCACACCACACCCATATTCATACACCATCAATTGGTTTCACCAATGGAACGATCTTTGCATTAGCCACAAACGATGCCTTACCTACAACATCAATCCCTTTATAGATGAGGTACGGTGTGATGTTTCTCCTCTTGAAGTTTGTGATGTATTATTAGGCCAACCATACTTGTGAAAGCATTAGGTTGTGTACAAGTCTAAGCCTCACACTTTTATTATTTCTCTGAGAAATAAGTTATAGAGGATACTCAAGGTAGCACCGCCTACCACTATCTTTTTGATCTCTGCGAACCAATACAATAACATCATTTCGCACAACGGGAAATTTGTCTTCCTTATAATTCACCCTCATGATAAGAAGAAGGTTGTGGCCACATCCACAGACTCGAGATAGGGCTCCTTCGCATGACAACACCTGATGGATAATGTCGTGGAGTAGTACAGGGATATCTTCACCTCACCCACACGATTACCCCTACACTATTAGGTTAGGAACTCCATGGATATGACCCTTGGCATGCTGCCACCAAATGGGACAATCTATAAATGCTCTATTCTCGAGAATGACCAAATCAAGAGACAGATTCATGAGTTGTTGCAAAAAGGGCACAACAGGACAAGTTCATCACCCTATGGGAGCATCATCGTGTTGGTACAAAAGAAGGACATGACTTGGAGACTTTGTATTGACTATCGGGCGTTGAATAAAATCATTATACAGAATAGGTATCCAATCCCACATATTGATGAACTTCTGGATAAGCTCAATGGGGTCAAATATTTCAACAATATTGACTTGAAGTTTGATTATCACTAGGTACTAATCGAACCCTCTAATGTGTTGAAGACTACCTTCAAATTGAAGGAGGGGCTTTTTTAATGGCTAATCATTCCTTTTAGGTTGATGAATGCCTCTGCAACCTTGAGGAGGCTAATGGGCAACATCTTACGGCCTTTCACCAACTCGTTTTTGCTAGTGTATTTGGATGACATCCTAATCTTCAGCTAGAGGTGGGAAGAGAACGTCCACCATATTCAACAGATCCTTCAAACTGTTCAACAACAGAAATTGTGTGCTAATGTAGAGAAATTCACTTTTGGTATGACCAAGGTTCAATATTTGGGGTATATCATTAATGGGGAGGGTGTGCATGTGGACCCAACCAAGATACAAGTTATTTGGGATTGGCCAGTCCCAACAACTCTAACAGAGCTATGCAAATTTCTGGGTCTTGCCAATTTCTATCGTAGGTTCATTTTGGGGTTTTCTCATATCACTTGGCGTCTGAGTTAAATCACCAAGGGTGGAGTGAATAAAAAATTGTTTTGGTCTGAATCCCAACAAAGGCATTTTTCAAGTTGAAGCATCGTCTCTACTCTGCACTATTTCTCACATTACGAAACTTGCAGCAACCATTTGAGATTGAGACATATGCCTTCAACTATGCTATTGGTGTAGTTCTTACTCAGCAGGGGAACCCATTGGCATATCACAATGAGTCGCTTTCATACAAAGTTTGAAAGTGTTGACACCTAATCATGGGGATTGGGTGAAGAATTGTAAAATAGTGTAAATAATAAATGTATATAACTATGAGCAATGTAAATGAATAAAAAAATTTATTTGATAAGTTACCTCCTGGCCTCACATGGTATCAGAGCTAGCACCATTTTTGGCTTCCTTCTTCTTTGTAACTCCCTTTTGCCTATTCTTCCTATGTTCTGTATTTTTTGCAGACTCAGAAATCATCATTGTGCATTGAATGTTGTTGGCAGAGTTATCAGAGCAAGTGATACCACAGTTCCAGCAATTTAGTGAAGCGAATCTATACCACTGAGTTCAGAGGGAGGACTATGCACTAGCATCAGAAAGGCGATGGTATGCTACCTGTATGTTAAATATTTGTTGAAGTCTTTTTTTTATATAACTATATGTGGTAGTGGTTTCTACATTAATCATGGAAGTATTGACTGTATCTAGGAAGGCGTTATATGGTCTCCCAGCCCCTTGCACAGTCGACACCCTCACACCCCATGCTGCATCCTACTCAGACTTGGAAGTTCCACCATGAAAATGAGTGATTGGGGTATTTAAAGGCCCACATGAGAGAGTTTTGCAGCAACCACCCATCCATAAGTTCTTGCGCACTATTTTTTCAACGTTGCGCGCAGATTGGTTCCCACCACTCATTGTGCCTCCCCACTGTAAGTTCATTCGACTCTATCACTGCACTACCCTCTGTGGCTCCCCATTGCACCACCCTCTATGCCTCCCCGTTACACCACCCTCCGTTGCAGAGGCGCCCACCATGGGGACCGAAACCATACCATATAAACCTCACTCCCCTAGCCAACAACTCCACACAGTCCAGGTCAATACATCGACCCCCAGTTCATATAACCATACCTCTACACAATTAAACATTGTTATACAATCATTTTCCATATCACCGATTTCCCTCTCGCTCCTATACTGCCATCGCCATACCTCACCTCCTCTGTATACGTTCAACATTGTCCGGTTACCTCCTCCTATCTAGTTAACACACAATTTTTGTATTACGTTGAACATTGTCTGGTTACATTGAATGCTATTCGCTTACCTCCTTCCAACACCACCATAGGATACCACTTATTTCATAACCGTGGGGCCTCCCTCATATAAGTCGTCCCTCATTTAACCCTCCCCCCATATAAACTTCCTCCAGCATATAATCCCTCCCCCATTTAACCCTCTCCCCATATAAACCTCCCTCACATAATACCTCTGTTTTCATATATCATAATCATATTTTTTTTTACCATTAGGAGTAAAATTTTGCAACAGAAGTAATTTTTTTTCCCACGGTACAGATTTTATAATGCATTCTTTGATATCTATTATGGGAGTGGTTCTCAACAAGAAGGAGAACTATCGAGGATGTCCATGGAAATCAAACACACTCTCATTTTTAAAGAGTTGTGGAAAGGAATTTGTGTTGGTGAAGGACACAAAGAACCAGAAAAGCCTACCTCTCAGAAGGAATTTTCCATTTGGAAAAATAAGAATAGCAAGGCTTATGCCTTGATTGCAGCATTAGTAAATGAAGAGGTCAGTCGCCATATTTCGCCATTTTCAAATTCTTTCGAAGCCTTACAAAAACTGAAGGAACTATATGACTCACACTTTGCACTTGAAGTTGTTCAACTATTAAATTGTTCAGCAAAGAATTACAAAATGATGATCCTCTTGCTCTTGCATCAGATGTAAAATCTATTATGCATGATATCAAAGTCACTAATGTTGAACTAGACATTCCTGTGATAGATTTTTTCCCACTTTACTCAAATTATCTTGAGACACTTCAAGCAAATGTAAACCTCAAAGAAATTACCTCTAATTCCCTTATGAATAAATTTGTTGAGAGAGAGTAAGATTTTGGGATGAAGACAACTCCTCAGTCTTCTGAAGAGGTTTTGTGTCTTGCACATAGAGAGAAGAATATTTCTCAAGATTCTTCCATAAGAAGAGGTGGTCTAAGTAGAAGAGGAATAAGACATTTTAGAGGTAGGGGGGAAGACACTCTCAAGGAGAAAAGTTAGATTACATTGCATACATTGTAATAGAGATGGATCACATCATGCATACACATGCAAGTTGCCTTGGGACATAATTAAGGAGGTAAGAAATCAACCCAAAGGTAAACTAATGACAAATACAAAGGTAAGGCACCTGAATCCGCTCACTATGTTGTGGCACATTGTAATATTGGAGTAAATGAAGACTTGTTTAATGCTTCGCTTGCTTCTTGGAAAAGTTATTAGTTTCTTGATTCAGGAGAAACTTGCCACATGACTTTTAGAAGATAATTTTTTGAAGAATTTTTTGACAATGTTGATGGAGCAGTATACTTTGCAGACAAATCAAAACTCAAGCCATCCGAGCTTGACACAATCAGGGTTAAATTGTTTGGTCTTCCAAACTTTCATCTGCATGATGTTTTATATCTCCCACATCTTAGGAGAAAGTTGTTGTCCTTGGTCCACATCCACCATCTAAGGGCACTCCATTCATATGTTTTATGGCAAGGTTGATGTGAGAAAAGCATCAAATCACTCACTTGTCATGATGGGGATAGAAGAAAAAATGTTTCTCAAGTTGCAAGGTACCTCTACTCGTGCACAAAATTTCTCATACAATTCTCATTATGATGAAGGTACATTTCCATCAGGACTATTATGGAATTAGAGATTCAGAAACTTGAACTATGACCCTTCTCTTGTTGAAAAAAAATGGTGTTACTAGTTTGCCTACAATTCATAGGAAACTTAAGCAATGTGATGCATTCATTCTAGGAAAGCATAGAAAACAATCTTTTCATGATTCACATTCCAGAGCACATAGAAAACTTGAAATCATTCATTCAGATTTATGTGGTCCAATGCATGTTCCTTCTGCAAATGAAAATAAATATATGATGACTTTTATTGATGACTACACCAGAGTGTGTTGGATTTATTTATTGAAGAGCAAATCTGATGCTTTTCAAACATTCAATAACTTTCATACAAGGATTGAAAATGATGCACAATCTCATATTGGCTCAATTCACACTGATAATGGAAAATAATACACTTCAAATGAATTTGAAAACTCTCATCACCAACATGGAATCAAACATCAAACAAATGTGCCTTATAATCCCCAATAGAACTGAGTAGCTGAAAGAATGATTTGGACAATCTTAAATATGGCGTGCTCCATTATGTTTCTCAAGAATGTAAAATTGGTGTTTTGGGTTGATGCAATTCAATGTGTTGTATATGTAAAGAATATATGTCCATCTAATGCTATTAAAAGCAAGACTCCTTATGAAATATGGTATGGCCACATTCCTTCAGCAAAGCATTTCAGGGTTTTTAGTTCCACCTGCTATGCTTTGATACCAAAGGTACATAGAAACAAACTTGGTGCAAGGAGTTGTAAGTGTATCTTCTTGGGGTGTTCAAACACCTCCAATGCATACCGTGTCTATGATGAAGTTAATAAAAAAAAAATTGTATCTAGAGATGCAATCTTTCTTGAATCATCCAAATATGACAATGTTTTTGAGCGTCAACTTGATCGCTTGGATAGATTCACAAATGAAAAATCATTTCAAGAATTTGATAATCAGATTCCACATCTTGAAGGGGGATTCCTATACTGGATCAATCTATGGAATCTTCTTTTGAAGCACTCTCTCCCACACATGAAACTCCAACCACTGATGATACTTTGAGTGATGTCATTGACAGAATTGGGAGTCTCAATCTTGATTCAGTCCCAACTCAATCAACTGAGCAGCCTGGACCATCTCAAAAAGGTCCTCCAAAGAGGCTGACAAAGACTCTTGAAAGTGTTCATCCTGATGAGGTTGGAAATACAGGAACAAGAAATTCAACCCGGAAAAATGGAGGTGATGTAGATGACTCTGATTCGCCTATTGATATGGATGTTTCTTATGATTTTGAATTGAATTTGTCTACATATTTTGAACCAACTTACTTCAAACAAGCTATTTCTCATGATGAATGGAAAGAGATGATGCAAAAGGAGTACGATGCCTTGATAAAGAATGGAACTTGGAAGCTAGTTGATCCTCCATTGGGAACAAAATTAATTACCTGTAGGTGGGTCTACAAGAACAAGTATAAAGTTGATGGCTCACTTGACAAGAACAAAGGCAGACTTGTGGAAAAAGGTTTTGCACAGAAGGAAGGGGTCAATTATGATGAGACTTTTGCCCCACAACAAAATGGGCTACCATCCAGACACTGTTTTCCTTAGCAGCTCAGAACGGTTGGAAATTCCATCAAATGGATGTACAAATTGCTTTCTTGAATGGAGATCTAAAAGAGAATGCTTTTATGTCCCAGCTTGAAGGATTTGTTGTGAAAGGACATGAACATAAATTATGAAAACTTGTGAAATACTTGTATGGCCTCAAGCAAGCACCGGAAGCCTGGTATGAAAAGTTAACTGAGCATCTCCTGAAACTTAATTACAAACATTATGATCTTAATGATGCAACTTTGTTTTTCAAGACACTTGGAAAAACATTTGTATATCTTGTGGTATATGTAGATGATCGTTTGATGACAGGGAACAATCACAACTACATTGCATCCATAACGAGGAAATTGAGGAAAGGTTTTGAAATGACTGATTTGGGCTATGTTCATTACTACCTTGGTCTTGAAGTAACTATAGGTTTTAACCTCGTACAGAAATTAACTGCATACGAATTATAAAACATAGAAAATAAACAATGCGAGATCTTAACACATAAAACACATATACACAGAGATTTCCCCTGGATCCCAAAACTGGGACTACCAGCTTGATTTTTCATTATTGTTCCTTTCAATGTTACAATACATATTTATACATGTCAAAGCATCTAATACCATGGACCAAAAACCATCGCATCCAATACCATGGACCGAAAAGCCATCACGTTCAAAAAACATGTGCGAAAATCATGCACAAAACCATAGGTGGGTCTACCCAACCTAACATATGGTCCAAAACCAAAATTTTCTGGGGCGTTGCTTCGGACCCCATAAAGTGGGGTTACAGGTGCCCTTCAAACCCCCTGTTAACTATGTGGAAATAATATAACACAACCCAACATTCTCCTACTTGTTGTTTTCTTTCCACAGGGGCCACAAGAGAGCTTAGTCATTTTCCCAGCCCTAAAATGCCCATTGTCTCTCTAGACCAAGAGAAATTATCAGAGCTCACAGATTTTGTCAATGAATTTGTAGTATCCTTTATTCTTTTCTTTATTTAAATCGACCCTCCTTCCTTTTTGGTTTCATGTTACAATAACATAGATTACATAGCACAAAAAAAACTTTTTGACTTTAGGAATTAAACACGTAATGAGCTTGGATTTTTTTAAACGTTCACGCCACTTTACTTCTCTCGCTTTCACACAACATTTAATGAACAATTTTTTTAACAGAACACTCACCTTCAAGCTTTCAGCTTCTTTAGTTTTCACGGAAGCTCCACCTTTGTAGGGCTCACAACACACCCATCAAGCAATGGCAACAATAGCTCCAACGTTTTCTGCAAAGTATTATCTCCAAGCAGTGCTCAAACTCTCTCAGCATCCACTTCCTTTCTCAAACCTCGGCTTCCTATGGCCATGCCAGCATAGATCCCTGCAACACCATTTGGAAAAAAACAAAAAAACCAAACAGTGCAGGGGTTTACCTTCCACGGTGGTCTTTATTGTATAACACAATCCTCCTCACAATGGCGCGAACATCTCAATTTCACACCAAACACAGGGTTATGCATTTGAAAAATAAGGTATCAAATAAAAAATCCAAGTTCCAAACCTCAAGCAGACTTCACACTGCTCTTTACTAATCGACCTCCACTTTACATAGAGCGTCACAGGTCCACAACGCTGCAACCCTCGACATCCTCCAAAAACACTTTACAATGGCCCCAACTTACTCTCCTACGCGGCTCTACTCTGCTCTAGGCAGCTCCATAAGGCCTTCAACCTTCAACACGGATAGGCCAAACACAACGCTTCAACTCACAACAATCTGCCTTTCACCTAAACTTTGTCTCCTCACAACTCACTTGAGCTCTTTCTTCTCACAGCTAATCTGAGCTCTGATACCAAAACAGATAACCCAACACGGATACTGAACAGAAAATACCGAACACTTGTCTGATTCAATTATCAAGGAGGATTTTTATATACAGAGAAGAAGTTTCTAGAGTCGGTGGCTTCTTCAAGAAGCTATCTAGCTCTTGAGACTTCCGTTGAATTCTCCAAAAGAAGCTAGACACATTATTTAACGGTGGTGGTTGGAATTACTAATGTTTTCCAACAAAATTAAATTGTAAAATATCTTTTAATAAGTGATTAGTTGAAAATTGAATTAAAAATTATATGGGATTGTAAAATATCTTTTGATAATTAATTAATCTAAATTTGAATAAAATGTTTTAAAGTTTATATGGGATTGTAAAATATCTTTTGATAATTGATTAATCGAAATTTGAATAGAATGTTTTAACCCTTATATGGAATTGTAAAATATCTTTTGATAATTCATTAATCAAAATTTGAGTCGATTGGGCTAACGTTTATATGGGATTGTAAAACATTGAATAATCGGAATTTGAATGGGATTGTAAAATATCTTTTGATAATTGATTAATCGAAATTTGAATCAATTGCTTTAATTTAATGTTAATACAGTAGTTGTAGTTTAGTGGTGAAAATTCCACGTTGTAGGGGTAACAAGAAATCTTGCCACAATTTGAAACATCAAATTTTGTAATTTTTAATTCAGTAATTTTGTAACTTGGACCTTTTTCCATTCCACCCGTTGCCGTCAACACAAATCCGTCTCCATCTCCATTGATGTGGATGTTTGTATATGCAGTAAAAAAGAGCGGTTACCTCCACGCCCATTTCAAATCTTTGTAACCCAATTTCCGTCTCCACTATCGTTGACGTGGACGTTTGTATATACCGTTAAAAGAGTGGTCCCATCTCCGCGCACATTTCAAATTTTTGCGTTCCAGTGGACCGCCAACTCCTTTCATCATCGTGATTGACAATAATATCGAAGCACCTGCCAACTCCTTCGATAGAAGGAAATCCATTTGGATTACCAATTCGTTTTATCGGCATGATTATACAATTAAAGGAAATGAAATTAAGATTAAGAAATTTCACTTTCACCGAAGGGAAGAAATTGTTGAGATTTTGCTGTTTGAGTCAAATAGGCAAAAATCTCTGAAGGATGACAACAATAGGGAATCAGTTCCTAGATTAGCTCCAGGTTGTTGGGAGGGAGTTAATGCCTCCTATATTTGATGTGAGGGAGTTATGAGGTTGTTAGATTCTCTATTCT
>APFE030795954.1:870-24785 GCA_000404065.3 Pinus taeda | reverse complement strand
TGGACAATATCATACCATTGTGGAGATATGTGGTGTCCAAAGTCCTTACAAGTGGTATCAGAGCCATGCCCCAAAGTTAGCCAAGTGGATGAATCCTCGGAATGCCGAACGAAGGTGGTGGGCCTCGGTAATATCATGATGGGATCCGTGGATGAGCTCGGTTAGACAGGCGGTGTGCTCCGGATTCTTCATGGACGTGTCCTGGTCCCAACACGGTGAAGAGGAGTTGACCTGGGATACAGCAAGCTCTCGAGGCAGGTGGTGTTCCATGTAAGGCGTGTGCTTCCCACACATTGGAGCGGAGAATCCTGGTTGGTAGAGAGTGGACGGATGGATAATCATTTGAGGGGAGGCTCGATGGTCCTTTGTTCGAGGGGAGGATTGTTGGATATACGACCAAAGTCCCACATTGACTCGAAGTGGGGAGGATCATGGATATGTTAGGACTCTGGACACCACATATCTCCACAATGGTATGATATTGTCCACTTTGGGCCTAAGCCCTCATGGATTTGCTTTTGGACTTACCCCATACGCTAGATTGAGGATTTGTTAGGCCACTTACAAAGGGCTTGTTTGTTCACAAAGATGGATTTGAGTGCAGTTTCCTATCAATTTCACATGCAAGTAGTAGACACATGGAAGACCAATTTTGAAACAAATTTTATTCTATTTCAATGGTTGGTCATGCAATTTGGGATGACTAATGCATTGAACACCTTTATGAGATTCATTAATGATGTTTTCAAGACACACTTGTGTGCATTTGTGGTCATTTAGCCTAATGATATTATGGTATTTAGTAAATCTTGGGAAGACCATCTTCAACATGTCTCCTAGGTAACCTACCCTTTACACCAGTTGTCTAATCAAGCAAAAATTATTTGCAATGCCAATATCTGAGTGACTATCTCCTAAGATTAAGCATGCCTTATGCTATGCCCCTATTCTTAGTTTTCCATATATGAATGAACTATTTGAGAAGGAAATTTGTGCATCTAAATTCAGTATTGGGGTTGTTCTTAATAGGGAGGAATTCTTAAACTAATGCATGACAAGGAATTATACAACTTAGTACAAGAATTGTAGTGGCACCATTAAATTCTTGGCAAAGAGACCATCGTTCGTAGAGATAATCACCCTATGATATTCATCAACTTACATCACTATATTCAAGAGAAACACCATCCAAAGAAGGATACTTAAATTCAACAATTCCACCTTGTGATTAAATATAAGAAGGGGATATATAATAACATGGCTAATTTGTTAATTCGACTACCTACTTAGGTCATTCACATTGTAGAGGCATGTTGTGCTGCATATGATGGTAAGATGGTTGAAAAACATGTCTTTAGGGTGCCTAGAAATGACATTTAGAAACATAGACCAAATGATGGGTCATGGAAAAATGCCAAGCAACCCAAAAAAATGTATAATCACCACTATTCCTTCCTCTACAAAGATGATTTCAAATGCAAGAAAAGTCACAATTTTATAAGAAAAAGAAGTAGCAAGCACATGTTCGAACCCTCCTTGATTTTTCATAGATGTTATTGTTAGAGCTGGTTAACATGCCCATCTTGATGAGAAAACTTACCAAAAGTTAATGCACCAAGCCTACTTGGTCATTGCATCAATTCTTTAGCCTATTTGGTCATTGCCATAATTCTTTCTTAGGGAGTTGGCAAAAGCCCGAATGTTGTTGCCACATTTCTTATAGTGTTAGAGGATGATGGGCATACAAATGTAGGGAGAGGGTCCAATATGAAAGAGGGTGTTTATGTGCAGTGTGATGCTAGTACTATGGATGGATTGACTAAAGCCTTTTGGGTTGTTGGAGGAATAACTAGAACTATTAATCCAATTAAAGTTGCAACACTTCTCGGAAAGGAGTGAATGACAGGATCTTCTCTACTTGGATGCATACCTCCTATTTTCTTCGTAGGTGATGGAGCACATGAATGGGAAAATTCAAGAGGTATTCCTTCCACTT
Source organism: Pinus taeda (assembly GCA_000404065.3). Lineage (NCBI taxonomy): Eukaryota > Viridiplantae > Streptophyta > Pinopsida > Pinales > Pinaceae > Pinus > Pinus taeda. The sequence goes on along the minus strand of APFE030795954.1, from coordinate 22,789 downwards.
GGTCAATTGTAGAGGGTGATATGTTACTAGTGATGTGAAGGACAAAATAACAATGGTTAAAGTACAAGCATATTCTTCGTGCTATTAAAGAAAGGAGTCAATCATTAAGGCTAAAAGGTTCTATGAGACCAACATGTCAATTGGATGATCGTGGCTAAAATATTGAAAATGGATGTACTCATTTTTCCAAAATGCATGAAAAAAACCACATTATAGATAGAGTGGGGGTTATTTCTATAGATACCTTAGGGAATATAGCTTCAGGGGCATTAAGTGATGGAGTAGCTATGAAAATTAAACAAGATGTTGGATTACAAACTATGTATGGCTTTGGATGTTGGGCATCCTCAAAAAATTCACATGGTGCATTTTGTGCAGTTGGTTATCATGAAACTAGAGTAAGTGAAAATCCAATGAAAGTGTTCGGTGTTCATGAATGTTGCATGTTTATTGCACTATCACAATTTTTGCCTGTCTGTGCATGCATGGAGGTTTTATATTGAATCATTGGTCATAATAGGCACTTGTGTATGACTAATGATGTAAGCTTTCTACTGTTGTAAGGTGACACTGCAAAGGATTGATCCTCAAGTACATTGAAGCACACATTCGCTCGTTTGGTGGAGGAAGTAGGGACACTTCATGCTTTAAAAAGGGAGGACTTAGGCAACTAGACAAGGAACATGAATAAAAAAATCTAACTGGTTAGGAAATTAAGAAAAAGTGCACTACTTCCTTCACAACATCTAAAACTAAAAGGAAGGAAACATCTAAAACTAGTAAAGAAGGAAACATCTCAATGTATTTGCTTTATCTAATAACATTTTTTATTTTTATGCAATGCATTTTGTAATTAAATTAATAAAGAGAATGCTTACATTTCTTATGAAATTCTCATCTCTCCCTCATGATAATATGTTGGTACTGTTTTCCAAAGCTTCTATGTTATTCTCTTCTTTTACATCTACATTGTTTTATATATATTTTTCTGGATAATTTTTTAGAGGTGCATGTAGATCAATTTCACAATTAGCTTCTATTATTGCTTATTCATATTTAATTTTTATTACTAAATTAATTTTTTATCTTTAAATTTTTAAAATATATTTAAAAAATTAAATTATATATTTATTTAATTTGCGATTATATATTATTTCTTAAAACATACCTATAAAATTCATATACATCATCTCTATATACAATAATAATCATAACAAAGTAATATAAAACAAGTGTAATAGGCCAATATTATTTCTTAAGGTAAATGTCTTTTTAATTATATTAAATTATATAAATTTCAATATAATTTTATTTAACATAACACAATTTTAAATAAATATATAATATATAAGTTCAAACAAAACTTAATATCAATATAACTTAATATCAATATATTAAGAAACAAAGAGATAAAAAAATTAAAGTATATCTAATTTTGAAACTTAGCTAATATAAATGCATGTAACCTCAAAATCGAGATTAAAAGGATTTAAGGACAAACCTTTGGCTACATCCTCAAAGCTCAATCAAATCTTAGAGAACACCAAAAAAGGACAAGCCGAACTTGAAGTTCAATATCCTTGAGTTTAAGTAGGATTTAAGGACAAACCTTTGGCTACATCCTCAAAGCTCAATCAAATCTTAGAGAACACCAAAAAAGGACAAGCCGAACTTGAAGTTCAATATCCTTGAGTTTAAGTTGATTGTAGATTTTTTAAATATTTGGGAATCAGATGGACATGGATGCGGTCAAAAAATTAACCGCGCCAATATCCATCTGATTCCCAAATATTCGGAAAATCTACAATCAACTTAACAATTGCCACTTAATACATAACATTACACAATATTATTATCAATAAATCACAACAACTTTATCATCCATAGGTTGTAGAACTATTGTAATTTTCACTAATAGATCTCCAACAATATGCACATCGTGGAACACCATGCTTGTATTTTCACTCACTTCCTCCTAGAGTCATACTCATTCTATCCGTAAATCTCAATCAATGCTATACTGCTATATATTTGTCACAAAATTGTAAGATTTTCTAAAATATTTAGTGAATAAAACTTGTATTTTACTCAATGTTGATGCATTGATACATAATAGTTGTTATACTGTAAGATATTTTTAATTTTTTTTTAGCAAAAGAGATGTATATTTTATTAAATGTTATTTTTGTGCATACCAGTTATTTATTTAGTTATTTTCTAAATTTGGTTGACGATATTCATATTTCATTAAATGCTCAAGTATATAAACACTAGTTGTCGTTAAACTGCAGGCTGTGTTAAAATATTTGGTGGGTGAGAATCTAAAATATATGCGATATATTGATTCTAAGGCTAGTGTTTAACTACACTTATATCATCACTCTGAGAATGGTGCTTAACTGTATTTATATTAGGAGTTGTTTATAATGCGATTTTTTGGAGATTCCGGTGACGGAATCCGGCGGAAGAAATGAGGTTAAATCTTGATTTTTAGCAGTTAAAATGGGTTTTTAACAGCTTATTTGGATTCAGCACCCTGAAAAACCCCTGGGACTCTTTGATTGTGCAGAAACTAGCTATCAAACTTGGGATTCCAATAAATTGCTGCTGGATTTTGACCGGAAAAATCTTCCAGAAAAGCTTTCAAAAATTCTCATTATAAACAACTGCTTTATATTATCACTGACCAAATTCGTCCTCACTGAATTATAGTACAAATACCATTTTATGTCCAAGCTGGTTCTCAGTCGTTCACTTAATTGCAATACCATTTTATTTTATAGTGTCGAAATGTTTGAAAGAAGCTTATTGTTTCTTCTCATGTGATTATGTCAAAATATAGTTTAGTTTTATTTATTTGGAGTATTGGAATTATTTTTATATTTTATTATGAATACATTTTAAACTAAAAATCTACAAATTAATAATCATGTGTTTTTAATTAGAAAATATTTATAAAATATACCATTTAAAAAGGGAAATTATAAACATTATACTATATGTATTGATTAAAATGAAAGAACATATAATACCAGTTTCTAATATAATATGTTTAAAAAATTAAAATGAAGTAATAATAAAGTGGGTATCATATCGTTTTATATAAAGATTTGATGATACACATAATTAATAGTTAGAATATTTGGCTTAAATTCAAATTATATTAGTCTATCCAATATAAAGATTTGATGGTTTAGTTAAGGCACTCGGTAATAATAATTTTTTTTATTAAATAATTTTAATTTCTACCAATTCTATTTAAAATCTACATTAAAATAACCATTTCTTGTACACCCCCAATCAATAAATAGAAATTTTAATTTTAAAATTTTAAAAAATAAATTTTTATTTTCCAAAACCATTAAATTTAATATTTAAATTTTAAACTACTTTAATAAACTTTAAAGTTTCTTTTCAAAAATTTAATAACTAATTGACTTCGGCACAATTTGAATTGCAATATAACCTTTCTGAAGGTATAATAAATTTTATAACATCACATAAATCAGGTTAGAAGCACAATGTTGTTCTAATAATACAACACATTTCAAACACAACCATATTCTCAATTCCACATTCTTGTTTGATATATTGTTTGGACAAAAAGATAACTTTACAAAACATAGCTTAACACACGATAGCAAGGTACTTGTTATGAACTTCATCTATCTATGTATAGGAGTGATTTTCCTCTTTAGATTCTCCTAGTTTCTATTAGAGTAGGGGCTTATGAAAAAGAAGATTTAATGCATTGCGTTTTGAATAATAGATAAGGAGGTTTTTAGTTTTAAGTATTTTTTGAAAATGTAGTAATGGAAAAGTTAGATTTCTAATCCTAATTTTATTTGATAGGTTTATTTCATTTTAATTTAAGAATGAAAATGATGTAAAATAAAAATAATTAATTAATAACAAGAAATTAGGGGAAAAACTAGATTTAGAACTTTATGTACTCATTAGGAGAAGCAATTATAATATTTCAACACTCCTTAGTTTCTATTGCTAAGTATTTACATTACTCCTACTTAATGCTTACCTTCTTGTTTTGTCTTCTACTTATTGATTTGTTGTCTTGGTCTTGATATTAGTCATGTTCTCATCTTTAGTTTTTCCATCATTAGGCTTATTTTCTCCTCCCTTTGTACCCACAAAAATCTAATCATTTATGTCAATATAATAATAAATCCATCTACCAATATACATGGGTGTTAACCACTATACTTTGCAATTTTCTAGGAACTATTTTGACCTACATGGTTTACCAACATGTTAGATTCCTCCTTAATCATAATCTCATCTCAACCATTTGTCATTGTAAGATTAATTCACATATTTACCCCTTAATGGAAGATTCAACATCTTTGAAAACATCAAGGTAGCATACAAATATGACTACCACCCTTGTACTTATATCCATTTGATCCTATATATTTTCTATGCATGAGAGAGATGACTCCATATGTTATCGTGTTATAACATATATGATTAAATAATATGTATTACAACAAACACGAAGAATTGAACCTATCTAAGGCTAGGCTTTACAACTTCGAATAAACAATTTATGGTGTCTGGTACGACCAATCATGCACCCCCTACAACCTTACATCATTTCAATTCATGTACGATAAGTATTTAAATGTTCTACAACAACATCAAGATCGGTTTCATCATATGACCAAAAATTAGTATATATATATATATATTTCTTATCATGGTTATCACCCAATATTGATCTCATTTGCTAGAGCTCATTCCATTTGGATTCCTTAATAACTCTATACAATAATACATATTTATAAATAATGTGTATGCTCCAATTATTTCTTAATACATTTCCAATCCAATCATAAGTATCCATTTCCAGAAAAGAATAGTATTTTCAAAAACTTTGTCTATATTTATCCAAAACCTATAATGGCAATCTTAGAAAAATTCACAAAAAAGGGTCAATTGTAAATTCGATACTAAATCAAACCAATTATTGATCTAGTGAGCACTAATTACATTCTTCTTTGATATACCTTCAAACCCTCGTAGTGGTAGCTAACTTTGAAAACCCCTTCGAGGAATAAAGCTTCCTTCAATATGTGGCTCAAACCTTCGATATTTGGCTACCATTACCACACAAAAAATAGCAATGAGTCTGCAAACCCTCACTTTGTGACTTCTATGATCAACTCTTTTTCTTTTCCATTCATTATCCCTTATCTAGTTTCATTAAGTAATTTCTTGTGATCTATGGATTTAAAGCCATGCTCTCACAAGAAAACTCACAGTTTTCAGCTAGGGTTACAACAATAATAAATGTAGGAATAAATCATAGCTTCTTACAACAATTCCTTTTTAATAATAATGATATGAATTTGATTCACAATCTAAGAGTCATCCTTACAATCTCTTCTAGGGTTTGAATAACATAGATTAGAATGTCACAAATTTTTTTATGAGATAAGATTTCTCCAACATATTTGCAAATATCTCCAAATAATTATACTTCCAATCTCTACACTAGATTTTATCCAAATGAGAAATGCTACCAGTCAAGAAAATGACTAAATTTTGGCTTCCAGAATAGAAGTGATTCCATAATTGTTTCTAAAAATCACAAATTTAATCTCTACTAAAGTGAATCTAAACAAAATATTCTACAACGCCTTCATATTCTTAGTAACACTTACAAAACACAACAATATGCATATTTTTTCTAAGGTTTGGACAATCTACAACTAGCAACAATATATTTCTCATACAAAAACTCAACAAACAAACAACTTCTCCATCTTATAACTTTCTCAATCTCTTTATCAAAGCATTGTACACTCACATACTAGTTGTCAAGAATATAGTGACACAAGACATAATAATTAATTAGTAACAAGAAAACAACCACATAGATGAGCTATGACTCATCTCAACTTCATTTTTGTATCCTCGTTCAATCCAACCAAGCCTACCCACTCGAGGTATCTTATAGTAGAGCTCACAATCCATTATATAGTTTTCATTACAAAAAATACCATAAGAAAATATCATGGGTTATTGAAACCACTGGCACACAAAAATAGATGTAGAGTTTTCTAGATTCGTTAGTCGGAGTAATTACTATATTCCAACTTTATAAACCTATAGAGAACTTGATTACCCTATTTTATATGGGATTTGAGTTTAGATGTTTTCCAATTCTTGTATCCTGGGTTTATTTGGCTTACCTTGAACCTTCATTACCTCCGTAATGAAATGCTTTGCACATCATAAAATTTCATAAACCTTTCTTATTATGGTGTGATAATAGTCATAATGTTTTATGGTGAATATCGGGGTTCCCTTGCTACCCAACATCTCCACTTCAAAACCTCTAAAAAAAAATAAAGATAGGAGAGAGCATCAACAAAGCATGTAAAACATGGAAAAAATGAAAGGAAAGAAACCTATCTATTATAATTAGGTTTCCATTAATGCACATTGTTCATAAGAGAGTTGATAAAAAAATACTATAAAATACATCAAATTTCCATGCTAAAAGCAAGCAAAAAACTTGAACATGTCTCTAATAGTCATAAATGTAGATTAAAAACAAGGGGAGTAATATATGAAGCACCCCTTCCCAAAGATTATTTTTGATTTGACATATAAGAAGGGAAGTATCCCTCACAACAATGACATAAGTTTTGTGTTCATGCATTGAGCCTAAATACCTTACTTTATTTATCCTTTGACCCGATAAACAAGTCTGCTTCAACTTGCAAGGTTCCTACATTCCATATTGCATCTTCTATAAGTCTCCCTCAACTTGCAAGTTTCTTACATTCCATATTGTATCTTACATTCCATATTGCATCTGATATGAAGTTGAGAGTTCATTTCCCTTAGGAGAATATAAATATCTAAATCAAGTAAGCATTGGAGCTATTCTTTGAATAATTTGGGACACGCTAGACTTGCATGTTGGAGGTGTCAAACGATTATCAAGTCCACATTGATGGTTATTAAAACAATAGTTATTTTTTATTAATTGGATAATTTGAAAATTAATGGTTTTATTTTATTTCATATTTTGATAATAATGTGTAATGTTGATAGAAACTATAATTGGTGAAATCTAGTTTAAAAAGCCAAAATATTATCATCTATCCTAATGTTCAAAAATTATTAGGATAAGTTTAAAGATCAAAATATTATTGTCTGAATAATAATTCATTCACTATATTACACATTCAATATTTATTTATTTTCTTATATCTATAAGGTTGAAAAGCACTTCAAAAATCACAATAATTGTTGTTGGAATAATAATTATTTTATCATATTATAGATTTAGTATTGATTAATTTCATTATATGTAAAGGTTTAATTAAACATGGAGAAATTATGGAGACATTGTTTGGTGTATGGACATGATTTAATATTTAGAGAAAACATTATTGAGTGAAGAGACAGTAAGTTGTTTCTTTACATGGATTCTAATTTTATGATATGTTTATATACATTCTTCTCAAGGAATGAATTGAATTAGAATTTTGGGCTCTGTTTAGATCAATTTTGGACTATTAAATATGGCCAAGACAACACAATAAGAGATGGGAGATGTAGATATGAACTTTTGTTGATTGTAGATTCAAGTAATATTTTGGAATCTATAGAGGAGTCAAGTCTTTGACTCTTCTCCCTACCCTCACAATCCTTACCTCACTCTTGACCCTTAGATTCTGAAATATCCCCAAAATCTATAATTGACATAAATAAGATGAGAGATGAAGATCCATGGTGCATGGAGCCAAGGCACGAAGAGTTGAGGCACAAGGATTGAGGCATGTAAAAGAGAAAAAGGGATTTGTTACAATTGTGATAGAAAATAGACTAAAGGTCATTAGTTTGCTAAGAAGAAATTATTTTACATAAATTGTGAATAGGAGGAAGAAAAAGAACAAGAAACATCAAAAGAAGAAGATATACACCAAGAACGAACCCCAAGGAATGAAAAGAAATAAATGAATCCAATCATATATTGCAATGCATTGGAAATAATTACCACTCCTCAAACTCTCAAGATAGAAGGATATATCAAGAAGAAAGAGGTAATAGTGTTGATTGATTAAGGTAGTACTCATAATTTTATTCATTATAAGATAGCTAAGAATTTGAATTTCTTTCTATATATAGCAGCAGAGCGTCAAGTGATGGTTGCAAATGGAGGAACTATCAATTTCTTAGGGAAGTGCCATAATATCAATCTAACCATGGGTGAATATGTATTAAATAGTCCAATTCTTATCATTCTAATGGGTGGTGTGGAAGTTATACTAGGATTCCAATGGTTACAATAATTGGGGATGATAGGGTCTGATTTTTAAGAAATTTTCATGAAATTTTTCTTGGAAGAAAAGGAAATTGAATTAAGAGGTATTGTAGGGAAACCTAGGAAGATAATCAACTCTAATGGCATGAAAAATATTTTGAAGAAGGAACAATGTGGGGTAATTGCATAATTATGTTCACTAGATGTTCAAACATATAAGTCATCCATTTCTCCAATTATCCAAAGAGTCGTTGACACTCATTCCAATGTATTTAAGACTCCCAAAGGTATCCCACCTATTTACGATCATGCTCATGTTATTTGCTTGATTCCAAGAAATGATCCTCTAAACATTAAACTTTACAGATATCCTTATCCCAAGAACACTGTAGTTGAATGTATGGTTGCAGAAATACTAGAGGTAGGTATAATTCAACCTAGCCAAAGTTCTTTCTCTTTGCTAGTAGTATTGGTGCACATGAAAGATGGATCATGGCATATGTGTCTAGATTGTAGAGAGCTCAACAAGTTCACTATTATATATAAGTTTCCCTTCCCTATCATTGATGAATTATTGGATGAAATACATGGAGAAATTTACTTCAAGAAGTTGGGTCTTCATCCAAGATATCATCAAATTAGAATGAAGACATAATGCATTCTAAAAATAACATTTAGAAATCATGAAGGTCATTATGAATTTTTGGTCATGCATTTTGGCCTTACTAATGCACCTTCCACATTTCAAATTTTAATGAATTCCACCTGCAAACCCTTACATATAGAATTTGTGTTAGTATTTTTTTATATACTAATCTATAGAAAGTCTTGGAAAGATCATGCTCAACATGCTGACAGGGTGCTCAAACTATTGGAGGAGAAACAATTGCATGCAAAATTCTCCAAACATTTCTTTGGGTTATAGGAAGTGGAATATTTGGGTCATATTCTATCCCATGAGGATGTTAAGGTAGACCCTAAAAAAATTGAAACCATTAAGGAATGAAAAATACCCACAATCGTAAGGCATATCCTAGGATTTCTTGGGTTGACAAGGTACTATCAAATTTTTGTTAAGAATTATGGGAACATATCAGCATCATTAACAACATTACTAAAAAATGATGCATTTTTTGGACTTTGGAAGAAACTAAGGCCTTTGAACATCTTAAATAGGAAATGTGTTGAGCTCCAATATTAGCTACACCAAACTTCACAAAAACCTTTATTGTGAAATGTGATGCCTCAGGAAATGCCATTAGTGTTGTTTTACTGCGAGAAAGAAGACCTATTACTTTTGAAATTAATCAAATCAAGGGAAAATATTTACAAAAACCAATTTATGAGAAGGAAATGTTGGCAATACTAGATGCACTGAAGAAATGGAGTCCTTACCTGTAACACCCCGCCCCATCTTTACCCCCTTTTATAAGATCACCACAGTAAACATGAGCTAAGAGTTACTATGCATGGCCCAAAATCCAAGATGCACTTTTGTAAATGGTGCATAACTTACCAACTTGTACCAAACTTACTGCAATACCAAAAGAGACCAGATCATCCAGATTTCATACACTTTCCACTAGTGACCTTTCCTGTAAGTCAGAACCACTTTTTACCTAATTTTAAAACCCAGTCGTACTTATACAATATGTTGAGTGAGTCTCGAGGATTTTAGACACAAAAAAAACTCATCCTTCTTGCAGCTACAATAAATATCTTCCAGTTATGTTCCTGCAGCCACAAATCCAATGTCATAATTTTAGGGTTAGTTTACATGGCACTGCCTAGAAATTTCCAAGACTCTGTGAATGATAATTACAAGTCTGCATAATCCATCCTAATTCTCAGAACTTGCCCAAGATTTCCAAACACATGATAAACATTTATACAAACACATTGTAAACATAGAACCTGTGGATCATGAAAGCACAACTATTCATTGTCTCATTAGTTTCGTCATAGAATCATCAAGAAGGCTTACTTCCCTCTCAAACTAGCTGTAACAAACACTTGTTAGCTCATGCATTCATATACCCCCTCAATGATTTATCAGACCATGAACAAGATCCATAACAAGAGAAGATAATATAATATGAATGTACTATGCCTATAACCAACATTTAAGCAAAATGAATCCATGACAAACCAGTCATAAAATCAACACAATAACCAATACTTGTGCTCATTGATCTCAATAAGAATAACACATACTAACCTATGCATAAAACCAACCAAGTCAGGGACTTCCATGTACCACTCGACAATAGATTGGGTTGAACCAAATATTTCTTTCAACCAATCACCCCCATGCCATATTCCAAGCATGAATGTGGGATCACATGGGATAGAGTAAAACAAAAACCAACCATGGAATCCAGAGGTTAAACCACCTCCACTCTCAACCATAGTAACTTCACGTAAATTGGTCCATAAATGATCACCAAAACCAATACACTCTCATATGCCTTGGGATTTGTTCGCCATACCTAGAGGAATTTTCTTGTCTCCACCCACTTGTCAACAACTTTCTAGAGAAAACCATCTCCACCCTCAACCCTTGGGATTTTCCTGAGACCAACTCAACCAGATCTGACTCCACAGGTAATCCAAAGCTCAACCAAAATGAAAACCCACTATACCATGACTATCTAGGAAACAACCAAGCAAAGGTTGTACACCACTATCGATCCAAGAAAATACCATGTCAATGACATAAAAAATGACCAATAAACGAAAGAATAAACCATGCATTCACATCCCAACAAGATAACCAAACATGCAATCTCTTACCTGCAAAATCCTCTTGTCGATTTCTCTTTCTTTGCTTAGTTTCTTCCCTTGCTTGTTGTTGCCTAATCTTCCTCTTTCACTCCCTAGCTTTTCTATTTCTTACTTTTTTTGTGTCTTATTTGTGTCCAAGTGTTTGTTATATACTTCTATATGTGAATGCCAAAATGCCCAAATGTGTGTGTGAATGTTCTATCTCATTTTTATTTTCTATTTCCTTTTCTTTTTCTTCATTTTCCCCTGTAAGCATATTCTTGTCTCTTCATCTTCCTTTTCTCTTATTTTCCTTTATTTCTTTTATTAATTTCCTTTTTCCTTTTCCAATGGCAATGCCAATTTCCATAGCTAATAATAAACCACAAGTGGATCCCAATATAATGTTTCTCCCCTCCATTCATCTTGGAATATGTGTACCATGACCTTCATTTTATTTTTTGTTTTTAGAATTCCCATTTATTACATGGAAATTTAACTCGAGGTTGTTGCAAACCCCTCCCCTTTGGGGAACATCATCCTCGGTGTTCTATGACACTTATGACTGGCCAAAATTGCTAAACCTAGTAGACATACTGCTTATGGAGATTTATAACCTTGTTTGATGCAATATTTACAATGACAAAATATTGAAAACATGACTAACATACTAATTAGTGGATCTTTATAAACATAGATGGATAAAGTATTTATAATGACACACACACACACACACACACACACACATACCAAAATTCATTTTCTTCAACTAAAAAATAAAGAAGGATATAATGTCTGCATCTGATCAACCATCCCCCATGTCACTTCATCAATCCCAAAGTGCTTCCACTGTAGTTTAAAATGCTCCATTGCTCGGTTCTGGAGAATGAGCTTGTTCCACTGTAGGATGCATTGAGGCTCTAGCTAGAAATATCCTTCTAGTTCCACATACAATATAGACCATCAAATCACATGATCAACATCCTGTATATATCTTATAAGAAATGAAACATGGAAAACATCATGGAATTTCACTGATGGAGGAAAAGCAAGTCTATAGGCCACTGGTATAATCCTCTCAAGGATCTCAAAAGGTCCGTAATACCAAGGTCCCAACTTGGCGCATGATCCAATCTTTAAGGAGCTCTTCTTGGGCTTGATACACAAATACGAATGTTATCTAAACTGAAACTCCTTAAATACCCTAGGTTGATCCACATAGATATTTTTCATATTTTATGATACCTTCAAACTCTTTCTGATAACTTTCATCTCCTGCTCCATCTCTCTCAACATATCCAGTCCAATCAACACCTTGCACACTAGATCACTCTATCTGATAGGAGTATTACAACCCCTCGCGTAGAGAGCCTCAGATGGACTCATATTGAAGGATCCATGATACCCATTATTAAGAACACTCCACCAGTGGAAGATACTCCTCTCACTTCCTCTACTAATGCATGACATACATCCTCAACATATCCTAAAAAATCATGTTAATCCTCTATGTTTGTCTGTATGTTTGCGGATGATAATTTGTATTGAAGGCTAAATATGTCCCCATGCAACCTCCCATTTCTATTTTGGGATACGAATAGGATGCAACAAACCAATTGGGTGCTTTCATTCATCTTTCACCTATTGACAATCCCAACACATAGCAATAAACTCAGCCACCTCTTTCTTCAAATTAGGCCAATAGTAGAACTTCTTGATAGTTGTAAAAGTTGTCTAATATCCTTGGTGGCCTAAATATGTCTTGATATGAAACTCTCTCAAAATAAGTTTCTTCAATTCACTATTATCAAGAACATAGATCCTACTCTTAAATCTAACCAAGCCACATGTTGTGAGGTGATACACCTCATCCTTATCATCTTGTTGTCACAATATCTACTTCGGCTGCTAGTACTTCTCATCATGTTGCCCTGCCTATAAGATTCACTCCAGAATATATTTCCCATAAGAGCTCATAGCTGAAATATGATTCACTTGCACTATCCTACTAAGAGCATCCACAACCCATTTCTCTTTGCCTTTAATGTACTTGATCTAGAAATCAAACTCACTGAGAGTAGCCAACCATTTATCTTCTCTTGCATTCAAATTAGGTTGGCCAAACAAGTACCTTAGTCCATGTATTCAATGCAAGAATGATAGTTTCTAGCTCAAGATCACGAGTCACATAATTTTTCTCATTCTCATTCAATTTATGTGATGCATAGAAAATTAAACCACTTGCCCTTCTAGCTTCAGGACTCCACTAAGTCGTTCCTTACAAGAATATGTACAAACCAAAAAATACTTATCAGGATCTGCAACCTTCAAAACTAGATCATTGTAAGCAATTGCTTCAACTGATCAAAACTTGCTACACACTCAACATTCCATTCAAGCTTATTTCCTTTCCTCTGCAGAGATGTGATAAGATAACCAAACTTGGAGAATTTCTTGATGAACCTCATGTAATAACTTGCTAGTCCCATGAATGATTGATCTCATCCACATTCTTTAGTGTTGGCCACTTCATGACAGACTTAATATTTTTCAGATCCACTGTTATACTCTCCTTAGGAATAACATGTCCCAAGTAATGAATATGAGACTAAAAGAAGCTACACTTGTTCAGTTTGTTATATAAATTATGCTCTCCCAACAATCTCAATACTTCTCCCAGGTTCTTTGCATGATCCTCCTCATTCATTGAACATACCAATATATCATCAACAAACAATATAAAAGAATTATCCAGGGAAGGATGCAACACATTGTTCATCAAACACATGATGGTGTTTGGAGCATTGGTAATACCAAAAGGAATCACCACAAAATGATAGTGCCCATACCTTGTATGGAATGCAGAATTGTGGATGTCTTCTTATTTGATGCATAACTGATGATATCATGATCTCAGATTAATATTCTAAAATACCACTGCTCCCTTTAGTTGATCAAGAAAATTATCAATATGAGGTAATGGGTACCTTTTCTTGATAGTCACCTTGTTGAACTTCCTATAATCAATGCACAATCTGAGAGTACCATCGTTCTTCTTTACAAACAACATTGGTGCTCACCAAGGAGACACACTTTCCCTTGTGTATCCCTTATCAAGCATCTCTTTAAGTTTCAACTTTAGTTCCACCAACTTGGATGTGCTCATCTTGTAAGGTGTCTTAGATGTTGGTGCTACTCCCAACGTCAAATCGATAGATAAATCCACTTATATGTGAGGAGGTAATGTTGGAATATTTATATGAAACACATTATGAAACTGCTAGAAGATAAGATACCTCCTCGGGACTTCATAATCCTCATCATCCTTCCCTCTATCACTGGAAACATGTACTGCAAAAATAAAAATCATTTCCTATAGATGCAATTAACTTGCAGGGTTGTAACCATCCTCATTGATGTAGGCTTCTTCTTTCCTGCAATTCTCTCTTTTCTCCATCCTAATCTAGTCACTCAATGGCCTTGTTATAGAAATCTACCTTGGTACTATGAATAAACAATGAATCCATACCAAAAAGCATGTTATCTGAACCTAAAGGAAGAAAATCCAAATTTTTTGTTGTAGGCATACCATTAAGATCAAATGCACAAGACTTCACCCAATGATGAAATCTTCTCTTGGTCCCTATAGCCAACCACACTAGCTAATATTATGCATGCACTTCCACATTCAAATGACATTTATCCCCTAGGCCAGTATTAATATCGCTATAATTCAATGCATGATCAATCAAAATAGAAACAACTTGATCACAAAGCTTACCTTCCATCTCGTTAATGGATGCCTAGTGGTTTACTTGCCTACTATCAACTGTTGCATAGATTCAGGGAATTCTTTGACCTGCTTCCCTAACTTTTTGTGCCTCCTAAGCACTACAAAATATGAGGAATTCCACCTTAACACAAAGTAAAATCCTTCTTACGATGTTCTCTACCACAAATCCAACACTTCAATGGTTCTCTACCACTGTCATTACCTTTATTCTGTTGTTCCCTAGGCTGAGACCCATGTCCTTTCTCAACTGCATTGAACTTATTATGAGGTGCCACATTTTCCTTTTCACCTACATCCTTGTATCTTCCTCGCTTATTAATCCATTTTCCTTTAGTAATATAGCTACCCTTCCAATCACGCTTGAACTTAGGCTTGTTCTTTGATTGTTCATAATAATGCTCCAGCTTCCTCATGGATTCTTCTAATGACTAAGGTTCATCAAACTCAATATGGTCTTTGAATGATAATGGAAATCCATTGATGAAACTTTGTGTCTTTTATTTTTCATCCATGAGATAGGGAACATTATCTCAATAGCTATAGATATTAGGTTTTATATTCTTCATCTGTCAGGGAACTCATCCTCAACTCATAGAATTCCTTCGACTTTCTGTCATGATATATCTCAGACATGTACTTCTTCCTAAAGAGTCTTTCAAATTATTCTCAAGTCATCTCCTCTTCCATGTTACCTCTAACATGCTTGACATATTCCCACTATATATCTAATTTTCCATTGAGACTGAATTAGGGTAGCTATTTTGTCTTTCATATTCTTAGAGTTATCTTGAAGTATGAAGAATTTCCTCATTCCAAGAAACCATGCTTCTACATCTTCTAACTTGGTCATATCACCTTGGATTTCTTGAATTGTTCTGGCAAGTATCCCTTCTCACTCCTCCTATAATGATATTGGTGGTTATGTCAATGATGTTTCCTAGAAGTCGAGATAGAATAAAATCCATGAGTACTAGCCCTCCTCTTAGGTTTTTCCAAGAGTCTTCCACTCTTCACTATATCATCCCTATCTAGCTTGTACCTTTTCTAATACCTACTTCCATCTACACCATTATTCTTTTCTTCATGTCTGTCTCCATCACTAATATCCAGTTGTCCCTATTTTTGCAAATCTGAAAGGCTCTGAAGAATAACTACATTAACCTCATCTTTATTTTCTTAAGATTTCGCAAGCCTTTCCTGGGCCTCAATCAACCACTCATCATTTTCCTTGTAAATTACGATCTCTGCCTTCAATCTTCTCAATGTATATTCTATAATCTCCCTCTCCCTCTTGTTTAACTCACTTCTCCCATCCCGCTATGGTACCACTATAACACCGTGGTAACACCCCACCCCAGTAATGTCTCTTCTAAGTTGTACCAGGAGTCTTATGAATTGTACTCAACTATTCTTCTCTTCATATCTTGGCCTTTTATTTCCTACAATATGCCCTTGTTAGCCAAATAAAAGTATAATAAAAACATTACCTCACCTAACTGCTAGTGAGGTTATTGCGTCTACACATGCTAATTCAGATTAACATAATACAACATCGCAAGCATATCATCTCATACATGGATATCATAAAATAATAAATAGTTAATATGCATGCATGGTAAACATATAAACAATTGACATGTACACATAACAATCTAGATTTACCTTGAGGTCCAATGTTGTGAACCTGCTATGATACCACTCTATAACACCTCACCCCACATTTACCCACTTTTATAAGCTCCCCAGGGTAAACATGATTTGACGGTTACTATGCATGCCCAAAAATCCAAGATGCACTTATGGAAATGGGGCCTAACTTACCAACTTGTACCAAACTTATTGCAACACCTAGAGACACTAGATCCCCTAAATGTCATACAATTTCCAGTGGTGGCCTTTCCTATGAGATGAAACCATTTTGTTCCTGACTTTATAGCTCATTGCATGCATGCAATCTAGTGAGTGCGGCTAGAGGCCTTCAACCGCATGCATACGCCATCCTCCGTGCAGCTACAATTGAGATCTTCCAAATTTCTTCATGCGTCTGCAAATTCAATGCAGAATTTGAGGGCTATCCTACATGCCACTTCCCAAAAATTTCCAAGACCCTGCCAATGATAATTACAAGTCTGCATAATCTATCCTTAGGCACAGATATTTCCCAAGATTCCCAAACACGTCATAAAAATTTAGATAAACACATTGAAAACATAAAACCCGTGGATTAGAAAAGCATAACTATTCACTGTCTCATTAATTTCATGAGAGAATCATCAAGAAGGCATACTTCCCTCTCAAGCTAGCTACAACAAATACCTTTTATCTCATGCATTCATATACCCCTTCAATAATTTATCAAACCATGAACAAGATCCATAACAAGAGCACATCTTATAATAAGAATGTACGATGTATATAACCAACATTTAACTAGAATGAATCCATGACAAAAAAGTCATAAAATCATCACAATAACTAATACCTATACTCATTGATCTCATTAAGAAATAAAACATAATAACATATGCATAAAACCATCCAAGTCAGGGACTTCCATGTACCACCCGACCATAGATTGGGTTGAACCAAATCTTTCTTTCAGCCAATCACCCCCTATGTCATATTCCAAGCATGAATGTGGGATCACATGGGATAAACCAAAATAAAATCCAACCATGGAATCTAGAAGTTAAACCACCTCAACCCTCAACCACAATGATTTCACCTAAAATGGTTCAGAAATTACCAAAACCAATACAAGCTTAGATGCCTCAATATTTCTTCACCATATCTAAAGGAATTATCCTCTCTCCACCCACCTCTCAAGATATACCTAGAGAAAAGCATCTCCACCCTCAACCATTGGGATTTCCCTGAGACCACCTCAACCAGATCTAAATCCATGGGCAATCCAAATCTGAACCAAAATGAAAACCTGTTATACCATGACTATTTAGGAAATGGAAAATGCAAGTTTGTAGACCAGTGTCAATCTAGGAAAATTCCATGCTAATAATGACAACGATGACCAATAAACCAATGCATAAACCATGCATTCACATCGTAGCAAGATAATCAAACATGCAACCTGTTACCTACAAAATCCTCTTCTTGATTTCTCTTTATTTGCTTGCTTTCTGCCCTTGCTTACTACTGTCCAATCTTCCTCTTGCACTCCCTTGCTTGTCTCTTTCTTTGTTTCATGTGTCTTCCTTGTGTCCAAGTTCTTGTTGTTTCTATCTTGCTCTCCTCTTCTCTAAGTGAATGCTAGAATTCCAAGCATGTGTGTGAATGTTCTCTCTCCTTTTTCTTTTATTTTTCCCTTCCTTTTTATTCATTTTCCCTTGCATGCATATTCCTATCTCTTCATCTTCCTTTTCTCTTATTTTCCTTTATTTCTTGTATTAATTTCTATTTATTGCCTTTTTACTTTTCCAAGGCCGATGTCAATTTCCATAGCAAATAATAAACCACAATGGATCCCATTATAATGTTTCCCCCCTCCATTAGTCTTGGAATATGTGTCCCATGACCCTTGTTTTATTTTTTCCTTTTATAATGCCCATTTATTACATAGAATTGTAACTCGAGACTATTACATTACCTAATGGCAAGACACTTCAAGGTAAAAACAAATCATGATAGCCTTAAATACTTCTTGGAAGAAAGGTTATCTTTAGGAGAGAAACAAAAGTGGGTCACAAAGATGTTGGGTTATGACTTTGAAATCATCTACAAAAAAAGGAAGCAGAATATTGTCGCAAGTGGGTGAATTCATGAAGACGGGTTAAACTTTTGGGCCAAATGTGGCGATGAAATTTCATTCTTTTCCTCTTTTATCGAATTGAAGCCCTCAAAATTAATATAAGCATTATTAATTTTGATTTGGAGTAAAAGGACAATATGTGGATAATTATGTTATTGCCTTAATGATATTTTTTCAAAAAAAAAAAACATTATCGTATAATCTCTAACTTTTCCATTAAATGTAATACTTGTCCTTGCAAATTTTCATACATCTTAAGAGGTATGCATGTGTTCGCGTAACATAACTTAGTATAACATGTGAATTAAGAATATATATATATATATATATATATATATAATATATATATATATATAGATATGATCTACATGGAGAAAACTAAGTTTTTCTATTAAAAAATATTTTTTAATTCAAAATATATTTTTTGTTATTTTTTCGAAGTTCGCAAAGTAATATTTCAATTTGCATTTTGGAGACACATGTGTTGCATAATATTTTTTTCAACTCTTCAAATAAATTAAAAAACCAAGAGAACCTTTTAAAGAGGACTTGTAAATGAAGATAGTGGTTGTTTTTATTTTTATTTTTTTTCATTGTGCATATTTTATGTTATTGATTTTTTATTCAGCCCCTTTGAAACTATCCAAAAACATTTCAAGCATTATGTTTAAAATAAATTATATGAAAAATATCATATGAATTCAAAAGTGTCAAAATTAGATGCCATTACATAGAGGATTCTTTCACAAATCCAAGATTATCAACTTTGCCACTTAAGTACAAATTCTACCCTAAATCTGCTAAGGTACAAAATGGGGTTGCAGAAAAATTTGTAGAAGGGGTGCTAAAGATGTGATTTTTAGGATGTCAGGAGCTCAATCGATCCATTAACACGGTGAAGTAAAGGCTCAATCTAGGGTTAAAGCTTGATCTAGCCTATAGAATGATCTAGCTTTAAGGCTCGATTGAGCCACTTTTCTTAACTCCATGTCTAATTTGTATTGGCAGGAAATTTTGAAAACTAGCTCAATTGAGATCTTAGGTAACCTCAGGTTACATTGTTTAAGTCCTCAAACAACTTGATCAAGCGCTGAAATATTTCTCTATCGAGCACTTAAAATGGCTTAATCAATCTATTGTTTTTCACCCAAAACGCACACTCTTACCAAAAAGTGTAACCAACCTCCATGCATAGACCCAAATGCGCTCTCAATAAGGGATTAGGATATGAAAGCATTGCTCTGTGTCATTTCTATTATCCAACCTATTTTGATAAATGAATCAAGGAATGAATGGAAGAGTGATGAAGAGATGTAAACACTCATTCGAAAGTTGCAGCAATATCCCAATGCATTTGATTCATTTATATGGAAAATTGATTCATTATTATAAAAATATCACTTTTATCTATGAAAGATCCCCCAACTTAAACAAAAGGTTCTTTTGGAATTGCACAGCTTTCCTATAGGAGGGAACTCACGATTTTTAAAAACTTACCATAGGGTCAAGAAGGAATTTTTTTGGGATAGAATTAAATTTGATATTCACTATCTTTTTTGCTAAATGTTTGAATTGGCAACAAAATAAAGTTGAGACAATTAAGTACCTAGGTATTTAACAACCATTAGTCATTCCAAGTCAGCGTTGCGAAGAGGTCTCAATGGATTTTATCGTAGTTTACCCAAGTCTAAAGGAAATAGTGTCATCATGGTGGTAGTTGATAGACTTACCAAGTATGAACACTTTTGTGCACTATCTCATTCTTTCAATGCCAGTATAGTTACTATTGAATATATGGAAATAATTCAAAAGCTACATGGAAACCAAAAGATTATTGTAAGTGATAGAGATCCCATTTTCATTATATTTTTTTGGCAAAATTATTTTCTTGTCTTCGTACTCAATTAGCTCATAGCTCATCTTATCATTCCAATTTCATGGGAGAACTGAGTAGTGAACAAATGTTTGGAAGTATATCTTCGTTTCTTTATATCTAATAAAAAAAAACAATAAATCAAGTGGTTACCCCTGAAAGAATGGTGGTATAACACTTCCTTCCATACCATAGCAAAAAAGACCCATTTATTGTGCATTATGAATATCATCCACTATCCATCACATTGTCTTTAAGAGACAATTCTAAGGTTCAAGTAGTGGAAGATCACATCAATCATCAACAATAAGCTCTCAAACTTTTAAAGGATAAACTGACTCTAGCACAAAACTGAATGAAACAATAGGCATATCAACATCGTAGGGAAATAATTTTTGATGTGGGTGATTGGATATATTTACAACTACAACCATACAAATATATGTCCCTCAAGCAAGCTAAGAAGGATAATAATATATATCCCAAGTATTATGACCCTTAAAAGGTGTTGCAAAAGACTAGTACTATGGCAGACATATTAGATATGCCTACATCTTGGTGAATACACCTAGTTTTCCATGTTTCATGCTTAAATAAGGTTATAGGTGACAAGATTCCAATTCAAACTATATTTCCAAAACTTTATGAGGAAGGAAAAATCATATTGGAGCCTAAAGTGATCTCAAAAATAAGAATCCAACAACTATGGAACAAATCAATTTTAGAGTATCTCATTAAGTGGAAGAACTTACCTATTGAATACTCCACATTGGAGGGGTGAGTATTTTATTTAGAAGCATCCAAAACTGCTCAAGAATTGAGGACATCACTTGTTTAAAGGAGACGAGCATGTTAAGACCCTACAATATTAGTGTAGCCCCAATATTTTTATTTTTGTGCCCCATAGAAGCACACTATTGTTATTATTGTGCCCTTACATTAGTATTATTATGTAGGCCCTAATTATATTTTGAACCCCTAGACTCCTATATATACCAAGGAGGTCTTGTCATTTTAATCATCCAAGAATTGTTCATATCTATGATGTAAAAGGAGGTTTCCCCGTCGAAGAGGCTTATTTTCAAGTCATTGATCTATCTTCTATTCTATTTTTATGATATAGTTACATACCAATAATAATTATAAGTCATATTTGGTGATGATATAGTTTTAGAAGTGAATGGGAAAGGAACAATTACAATTCTAGCATTGTATGGAAAAATAAGTTTATTGATGACATATTGTTGACACCAATGTTGATGAAGAACCTACTTTTAGTATGACAAATGATGTAACAGAAGCATACATCAGTATTTGATAATAAAGAATGCTCAATCTGTTATGAAACCAGCTCAAGAAAAGATAGAAAAGATAGATTAACGCCTTAGAATTCAGCCTCTTCGAGGGGGCAACCTCCTTTACATT
>APFE030795942.1:203997-312132 GCA_000404065.3 Pinus taeda | reverse complement strand
TGGGCAAACTCATTGGCATACTCAATCCCTTGATTTTGCAAGATCTGGTGCACAACTATAGTCACAACTGATAGCAATATGATTCTCTACCACCTGTCCCTGTTGAACTGAACATGCACTGACATGCAAATGAGTTAACTGATGTATTCTATAGTTGCATTATGAGTTAATAACTTGTGAATTAATTAATAACTAATTCACCCAACTCATCTCTATTCTATTTTCCAGTTAGACTAAATACAACCAGTTTAACAAAGCTAAACTGAACACACCTCCATCAACTGCACCTCCAGTCCACTAAACTCAACTCACTTGAGTTCTAACTGAAGTCCTGCATGCAAATATTAGTCATCCCATAGGTAACCACGTATTTCCTTCTGGGATCTGCTTGTACCACATCCGTAGCTCATCCTGAAGTGCTCCAAGAGAATAAGACAAAGTTTATAGTCTAAATATTATTATGAGCTAATAATATTTGACTGTTCTATATTTAGACTGAGCAGTCACTCGCTGTGATCTAAAAATAGAAGTCCATCTATTTTTCCCAACTTGACCAATCATCCATAAACAGCATCCTACAACTCATAGACATGATCCATATGTCTAAAAATAGACATAGTCTAAAAATAGACTTGCGCCAAAAATAGCCTGCGGGCCCACTTAGTGAAGGTGACTCTTTTCACTAAGCTCCATCATCTTGTTGCAATCTCAACATGCCAACAAAATTATATTTTTCTGTTTTCTAAGCTAAATAAGCTTTTGAATAGGCTTCGCGATCTTCCAGTGATAGAACATCCAAATCCTTCTGAGCCTAGTCATGTACCATATAAACCAACTTTTTTCTTCCTCTGAAAGAGTTTTCTCATCTTGTGACAATAATAGGGTAACTTCTGCAAATCCTGGGAGAGAATAAAGGTTGAACTCCTCTTTCGGGTTTTCCTCTTCTTCAGGTTTTCTTGTAAGTTATTATTCTCCACTAAATTTCCTATAGTGTTATCGTCAATATTGATACATGCTTGTTTTGAACTATCTTCCTCCATACTATCTAATATTGTAAAAGGATAAATTCCTTCTGTTTCCTTTGGGGCATTCAAGTTTCTTTTTCTCTGATTTCTTCTGCTTTGAGAAACCTTTGTGAAGCCATCATTACTTATTTTTTCCTTTGGTTGTTGTTGTAGTCTTCATGAAGGGTAGTCTGTTATCAAATGTCCATGCTCATGACATAATCTACATCTAAACGGGACATGCTCATAATCTATGGGCTATGAACATATCTCTCCTTGATAATCTAAATATGTGGATTCCAACAATGGTTGAGATATATTCATGTAAATGCATAAACATGTGCATGACACATTTTTACCCCTTTTTGTTATTTCAGAAACTTTTCCGAAAAAACCTAAATCATTCCCTATTCCTTCAAGAATTTTTGGAATCCAAAAGTCCACAAGCAAAGAATACAACCTTACCCAAACCAAAGTTGCTTTGAATTCCTCTTTTTTTGGATTGAAACATGCTTCCCAGTGCCTTATGTAAAGTCCGACGTTGTTGAAGAAATAAGAACCGCCTTAAAAATTTATGTCTTTTTCTTCTAGATTTACCATGAAGAAACCTTTAAGACCCAGGCGTAGGTCTATTTCTCCTTTTGGTTGCCAATGTTGTTGAATCCATCGCTCCAGTTCTTTTTCTGTAGGCCAGTTACCAATGAACTTACAAATAAAAGCATGATCCCTTATTCTCTTTTGATGGTCCTCCAGGAATGGTAGGTATAACAAACCTTGGGTTTTGTGTAGCTTTAGGTATAAAGTTTTCCCTTAGACCTTTCTGCCATGTATCACCCAGTATAGGCAAACTTCCAAATTCCATTGAGCTTCCTCAGGAATTCTGGTTTCCACTAGGCGTGTTACACCGTCCAACCAAAATATTTCAGGAGGGGTGACCCCCTCCTACCTTAAAATTCATTTGTGTAGACTATCTGAAATTTTGTTTCTTCCACTAATTTCATCTATGTTTTAAAGACTCAGAAGCTCTGGTTCCTTGCATCAACCGACTACAAAATGCAAGTCACAAACTCATCGACTCACCGACAACCCGACACTTAAACTTTAGGTATGAAATTAATCTATTTATCTATGTCCCTAACTATATATATATAGTATATATATATATATATACTATATATAAGTAATATGATATTTATATTGTATTGTAATAAATTTAATTATAATATTATTTTTGAATATAAATTAAATATTTATAATTAAATAAATTTAAATGCAACATTCAAAAAGTTAATGAATATGTCATGTTGTATTTACTTTATTGTTTATTTTGAACTTTTATATAAGGGATAATAAACGCTTTTAATAATATTAATTAAAACCTGTTTTTTTGTTTTATATAATAATGGTTACTCATAATTAATCAACTTTAATTTATTGCACTTTAAGAAAAATGGTAAAGAATTATTTGACTTTCTTTTTAATTTTATTTGAATTATTTCTAAATTTTCATAATTTTGATTAGTTAATTTATTGAGAAGGTGACTAGTGTTAAAAATATTTTGATATAATAATACTAACTTGTGTCTAATATTTGTATTTTTACCAAGATTTAACGATGAATATACCCACTCTCGTCCACGATGAATATATTTAATTTAAAATCTTCATATCATGCATATGAAAATAGAAAATATATATCTAATATTTATGCTAGGAGGGGCATCAATAAATGAAGTGAATTTCAAAGTCCATAGCTTCCCATGTTCTTTGCATCTATATAATCCAAGAATGGGAACCTAGAAAATCCCTTGTTTTCATGAGGAGAACCTTACGTGGTAGACCAAGATGCACCATCATCTAATAAACCTTCTTGGGAACCTAGAAAATCCCTTGTTTTCATGAGGAGAACCTTACGTGGTAGA
Organism: Pinus taeda; assembly: GCA_000404065.3. Lineage (NCBI taxonomy): Eukaryota > Viridiplantae > Streptophyta > Pinopsida > Pinales > Pinaceae > Pinus > Pinus taeda. The sequence goes on along the minus strand of APFE030795942.1, from coordinate 309,206 downwards.
CCAAGATGCACCATCATCTAATAAACCTAAGATTTCAAAGAGGCAAGTTCTAGTCGGTAGCTATAATTATTTCTTCCTAACTATCCATTACTTTTTACATCTTTTTATAGCATACTTTTAAAAGGGTTTGGGATAGTCTTTGACAGAAGCCGAGGATGACATTTAATGTAAAAATTTATGTTCCTTAGTCTGTCTCCTGAAAGGTAAAGTAATTGTGCACTTTTGGATAGGTCAGGATGACGTAAGGCCGGAGTAATGTGTCTTGATAGATGAGGAATTTCACACCAAGAAAACGGATTAGGTCTAGTGGTTCAATCATATTGTAGGAAATAGGAGGAAAGCTTAAAGCGCATGAGATCATAAGGTGGTCGTGTTGATATATGATATATATACGTGCCTGTTCTGGGTGGCTATGATAAGAGGTTTGATTCAGTGGTTTTTATAAAAAGGTAAGCTCCTTGTATTTTTTACCATATATATATTTTGGCTCGGGGACTATATAATATAAGATGCTAGCTGTGGTGGTTCTGGTTAAGTGTTGGGACTTGTATAATTATTATTTTTTCTTTTTCCCTTTTTTCTTTTTTTAAGGTTGAAGAATTACATCAATTGGTATCAAAGCAGATACTACATCTGCTTTGAACAATTAGTTGACCATGGTGCATAAAGTTGAATGAGATGTTAGAGAAGGCCAAAGAGGGCAAAGGCTTGTAGCCAATGCTAAAGTGACGTGAGTAGTGTAGCAGTTGGAAGAACAAATGGAAGCAATGGAAACCAACAATAAAAGATAATATGAAGTTGGAGATGTAAGTGAATAAGAAGATGAATCTCTAAAGGAAGAAGTAGCTAAAGAGCATGTAGAAGCCAAAATACTGAAGGAATTTTAGATTTGTCACAAAGGCAAAGCCAAATCTATCTACTTATGCTAGCAACATGAATCTAAAAGATATCATATACTGGATTACAGAGATGGATAAGTTCTTTGAGTATGAAGAGATGGATGAGGAGAACAAAGTTAAGTTTACTGTCACCAAATTGAAGGGACATGTAGCTTTATGGTGGGATGGTGTACAAGTTGAGAGAAGAAGGAAAAATAAGTAGAATATTAAAATCTAGGACAGAATGGTCGCAAATCTTAGAGGCAAGTTCTTAGCAAAATATTATCAACCCACTTTATTCAAGCAGATGAAAAATATCAGGAAGAGATTGATGACTATAAGGAAGTACACAGAAGAGTTGTATAAGGTGAACATTAGGGCTGGATATGTAGAAGAGTCTACAAAGAAGACAACTAGATACATTAATGATCTCAAGCTAGATATCCAAGATGAAATCAGTGTGTTATCACCCAGAAAATGTTGGAATTATGGATAATGTGTTGTCCTTTATGGAAACCTACTCAATAAAGATATCAACATGATGGTTATGTAGATATTATAGATGGTATGAATAGGTAAATGACAGATCAGAGATAGATGAATGTTAAAATTAAAATTTGAGAAAGTATACGTGGATCCCATGAAGAAGGGTTGCATACATACATTGGTCCTACAAGGGACAATCGCATACAGAATCCAAACCATGGTATTTTGGATATCAAGGGTTATTACCATCGTATTGGCCCATAGTAATAGTTGCGACAACATTTATTTGATCTTGTAAAAGAATACCAACAACATTACTACGGGATTGGCCTAAGGTATTGGCTAAGGATAAAACTATATAAGGAGATGGAGATCAAGGTGGTATGTGTGCAAGTAATGAGTTATACATATGTGATCTGATTTGGAAGAGGTGTGCACCAGGGAGCAAGGAGAAGACTTAGATATGAAATATTTGGAAGTTTGTTGACATATATGTTTGATTGATTTACTTGTTGCAAATGTATAATTACCTAACAATGATGAAACTATGATGAGTTTGTATCTCGTGATCTAAATAAATTAATCAGAAGTTTGTGTTATTGATAGGAAAGGTTGCGGAAAGTGAATTTATGTCTATAGCAAAAATTTTCACATTTGTATGCAGGTGTGTTTGGGAATAGTCACATACATACATTGATCCATGTCTACAGGGTCGCAGGTGTGTTTGGAAATAGTCGCGTACATACACTGATCCTTCAAATAGGAGCTTCCTGCATACTAATAAAAGTGTGCATCAATACAAATGTAATGAAATTTTTCTTTATATCATAAGAAAGAAGACAGAGACAACAACAAAAATGGTTTTCTCCCACATTGGGTTTCCACCTAAAAACCTTTGTGTTATTCATAAGAAAGAAGACAAAGACAACAACAACAGTGGTTTTATCCCACATTGGGTTTCCACCTAAAAATATTGGTGTTCTATATGTGTTTTTGTGATTTGTTTATGTTCTTTATTGCATACTGAAAAGTAATTAATCTACTGATACAATGATTAAAGATAATCATATGATAGAATACATGAAAAACCAGTAAACTGGATATACATAGATTTCTTTCTATAAAATAACATACATACGCAGGTTGCTTCAATAACAATAGCGTACATATTTCAGAATATAAAATTTGAAGGTTTGAAGTTAAAAATATTGATTCACCCCCCTTCTCAGTATTTTTCCCAACAATTGGTATCGGAGCAGGTCCCTCAGAAGAAGTTTGATCGCTTATAGGGAGATCCATCAAAATGAGTAGTCAAGAAGGATAATTTTCTATTAAGGCACCTTTGTTTAATGGAACTAACTTTATATTTTGGAAAGTCAGAATGAAAGCTTATTTGCAGACACTTGAAGCTGATATATTGGAAATTGTTGAAGTTGGATATCAATTCCCATCCTCCATTCCCACAGATGATGCAAGGAAGAAACAATATGAGACCAATGCAAGGGAAGCCAACGCTATCTTAGGAAGCTTAAATGAATCAGAATTTGTGAAGGTCATGCAGTTGAATACAACAAAGGCTATATGGGATAAGATTATGCAAATCCATGAAGGGGACACTAAGGTAAAAAGTGTTAAACTTCAAACGTATAGAATTCAATATGAGACCCTTAGAATGCATGATGATGAAAGTATTGCAAGATTTTCCCTTAGAGTATATGAGATATTTAACTCAATGAAAAATATTGGTGATGAAATAAAGGATTCTACTGTTTTTGAGAAAATTCTAAGATCTCTAACTTCAAAGTTTGATTCGAAAGTCTCTACCATTGAAGAAATGTAGGATTTGAAGAATCTCACTATTGAACAACTCCATGGGATATTAAGAACTTATTAGATGAGAAAAGGGGTCCATCAGATATCAGAGAAGCAACATTGAAAGATACATACAAAGGGAAAGAAGAGGAAGATCTTAAGGAATCGGGTTATATCTCAAACGAGGAAGATGCAAACTTTGTGAAGAAACTTCAGGTAGGAACTAGCAAGTTCAAAGTTGAGCTTCCTTTTAAATGCTTTGCCTATGGAAGAGTGAGTCATTATGCTGCTAAATGTCCTTATAAACATAATCATGAGAAAGGGAAGAATGTTCTAAAGAGGAAAGTTAGAAGAAGTTTTGATAGCATGCAATCTTTTTATACTCATGAAGATAGTGAATATTCTTCCAATAATGAGGATGCTGAATTTGATCAATATTATCAGTTGCCTATGGAATTTGACGAAAAATGTATATATGAATATGATCATGTCTTTATGGATGCTCTAGAAGAAAAGGAAATATGTGTAAAAAATACTCTTATTGAAGAAATAGATCAAGTAAAAAATTGTTTAGAGGAAGCTAAATTAGTTGAAGAAGCTTTGAAGAAACAAGTTATAGAAAGGAAAGGCACTGTAAAAATTTAGAACTTGAAATAGTTGGTCTAAGAAAGGAACTTGAGAAAACAAAGGCTCTAAATTTTATATTTGCTAACAGATCTGAGACTTTAGAAGAAATCATCAAAGTGCAACACTGACTTCTAATAAAAACAAGTCTTGGATACAGTCCAAATGGTGAAACATAAAAAATTATGAAATCTTCTGAAACATTTACAGAAAACTACATCAATATAGTGAAAGGAAGCATCTCTCAGCAAAACAATGAAAGATAAAATAATGCTCATGCAAAACAACCTTACCATAATCAAAGGGCAAGCTACTCAAGAAGGTATTATACTCCCAGGTACTCCTACTTCAATGATCAATTATTCACTTGCCACAATTTTGTTCACAAAGTTGTTCATTGTGTTGCTTGTAAAACTATTATGGCTAGAGAAGCAAGAAAACAAAAGAATCAGATCAGGGCAAAGAAATATTATTATAATGTTTTCTCACCACTTCAAGAATAAATTGAATGTTATCTTTGCAATAATTTTGGTCATAAAGAAACTGAATGCAGAAGCGGAATGGGGCTGTCTTACTAGCATGAAAAGAAGACAATTCCACCCAAGTTATGGAAAAATAAAATTACAGACTATGAAAATTGTGGTCTAGCCTTGCATGTAGAAGATTAAGAAAATATGTGGTATGTTGACAATAGATGTTCAAAGCATATGGCAGATGAGAAAGATAAGATTATTTCTTTTAATGAAATAAAGAAAGAAAATAATGTAACTTATGGTAATAACTCACCCACTGCTATCAAAGGGAAAGGAACTATGTTGTTAAAGAAAAAGGTCAAGGCTAAAAATTTATTATTTATTGATGGATTAAGACATAACTTGTTAAGTGTTGGTCAAATGTGTGACCAAGGGCATGAAGTAGTTTTCATATCAAATAATTGCGTGGTAAGAAATCTAGATACAGGTGAAATCATAATAAAGGGAACAAGAACTCCAGGTGGTGTCTATTTCTTAGAAGGCGGCCAAGAGAATTGTTATTTAAGAAAACCCGAAGAAACATGGCTTTGGAACAAAAGGTTGGGACACCTTAGCTTTTCTCAACTATACAAATAAAGAAGAATGGGAGCAATTCGTGACTCTCCCAATATCTCTCCATCTAAAAATAACATCTACAAATCATGCCAATTTGGTAAGTAAACCAGAGTTCAGCTTAAAGCTAAAGAAGCTACTTTAAGTAAGCCACTTGAAATTATTCATACTGATTTATCTGGTCCTATGAGAAAGAAGTCTCCTCATGGTGAACAATACCTCATATTATTCATTGATGATTTTACAGGAATGTGTTGGATTGGCTTACTAAAACATAAAGATGAGGCATTTTATAAATTTAAAGTATTTAAGTCTCTGGTAGAAAATGAGTTAGATATAAAAATCAAATGTCTTAGATCTGATAGAGGGGGAGAGAAAATATCATACGAGTTCTTCAATTTTTGTGAACAACATGACATGAAAAGACAATTTTCCATAGCTAAGACTCCTCAACAAAATGGAGAGGCAGAAAGATGAGTAGAACAATTCAACAAATGACACATGCCATGCTTGATGAGTTAGGAACATCTCACACCTTTTGGGGAGAAGGAACACATACAACCATGGATATTCTTAACAAATGTCATGTTCGACTAAACAGTGATAAAAATCCACATGAAATATAATTTGGTAAGCCTACAACTGTCAAACACTTTATAATTTTGGAAGAAAAAGTTACATAAAGAAAATTGATGATAAGCTTGGAAAGTTTGAATCTAGAGTTGATGACGAAATCCTCCTTGGCTATTATTCTTGAAGCAAGGGATATAAATGCTATAATAAAAGGCTTCAAAATATTATTGAATTCATAGATGTTGTGATTGATGAAGCATCCACAGGTACCAAAAGAGAAGCACAAATAGCTGACGAACCTCTCCCAATCACAAGTTAAAAGGTTGTAGGAGAAGGAAATATAGAAGCATCAGAAGAAGGAAATGAAAATATAGACACATAAAAAAAGACTCCATCAAGATATGTTTAGAAAAACCATCCTGAATCTCAAATTCTAGGTGAAGAGGAAGCATGAATACAAACTAGAAGAAATCTTGTTGGAATTCTAGTCATGGAGCCTCACTATCCACAATTGAACATCAAAATGTGAGTCAAGAAAGAAAAGATGAATTTTTGGTTAAGGCAATGCATGAAGAACTTGATCAAATAGAAAGGAACCATACATGGGAATTAGTACCAATACCTCATGATAAAAATGTAATTGGGACAAAATGGGTATTCAGGAACAAACTGAATGAAAATGAAGTAATTCGAAACAAAACAAGACTTCAATGTAAAGGTTATGATCAAAAGGAAGGGATAAACTTTGAAGAAAAATTTTCACCTGTAGCTAGACTTGAAGCCATAAGAATGTTTCTTACATTTTCAAGGCTTTCATAAGTTTAAGGTATATCAAATGGATGTTAAATCTGCATTCTTAAATGGGGATCTAGAAGAATAAGTCTATATTGAACAACTTGAAGGGTTCATTCTTGGAAATGATAAAAATCTTGTGTGCAAACTTAAGAAGACAATGTATGGGTTAAAACTAGTTCCTCGTGCATGGTATTATCATCTTGACAGGTATCTTCAACAACAAAGCTTCAAAAAGGGGTCTGTAGATAACATCCTATATATCAAATTTGATAAAGACAAGCTTTTGATAGTTGTTGTTTATGTAGATGGCATCATATTTGGAAGAAATGTAGAATCTATGAGTTAAGGATTTGCTTCAGTTATTCAAAAAGAATTTGAAATGTCTCTACTTGGTGAACTAACATACTTTCTTGGCCTTCAAGTTTAACAAACTAAGAATGGTACATTTCTCTCTCAAACCAAGTACCTCAAATAGATTTTGAAGAAATATGGAATTGAAGACTACAATCTTGTATGCACACTCATGGTAATAGGATGGAATCTTAGTCAAAACAATGATTCTCCTTCAATCAATCAACCAAAATACAGATCTATGTTTGACAACTTCCTCTATCTTACAAGTACAAGAGCAAACATTTTGCATGCAGTTGGCATTGTTGGATAGTTTCAAGAAAATCCTAAGGAAGCTCATCTCCTAAAAGTGAAATGAATATTCAAGTATCTACAAGGAACTCAAGTTTTTGGCCTATGGTACCCGAAAATTGTATACTTTTCACTTCATGCTTACACAGATGTAGATTGGGTAGGTAATGTTGATGATCGCAAGAGTACTAGTGGAGGAGAATTTTATTTAGGACCTCACTTGGTTTCATGGTTCAAAAAGAAACAAAGTTATATCACTTTATCTATTGCTGAGGTAGAATATGTTGTTGCTGCATCTTGTTTCACTCAACTTCTATGGATGATCCAAACACAAAAATATATTCAAGTCATGTTTCCTCAACCTATACCTATTCTTTGTGACAATACTAGTGCCATAAGTATTTCTAAGAATCATATCATGCGCTCAGAAACCAATGACATTCCAATCAAATATCATTTTATGAGAGAATAAGTGCTTGAAAAAAAGGTCAAATTGGAGTATGTTCCCTCAAAGGAACAAGTTGCAAATATATATACAAAGCCAATTCCACGTGATTCCTTTGAATATTTGAGACAAAAATTAGAAATGTTCAGGGGGAGCCGTGACTGTAAAATTACTTCATTTTACCTTATGTATGCTAATGGTGTGAAGGAAAGTCACATAAATATGTAGTTTCTGAGTTAGACAAACACGTATACATATCAGTGATTGATTAAAAATGGCATAGATGCAGGGGGAGCCTACTATATGAATTCACCATTACATGTTTTGTCTTCTGTTTATGATATTGGTTTGCTACAGTCTGTTGGTTTAGGGGGAGAAACTATTATAGCCCTATAGTCCCTTGTTGGCATTATGGTTTCATAAGCATGTCTCATTGCATATCTTTGCTGATGTATGGATATTTCTACTGTTACTGTTGGAGATTTATATGATGTTGTTATGTCACTAGTTATCAATGATGCGTGGTGTTATCACTTCGTATATCCCTTAAGATTGAGGAAAGGGATCCCAGAGGTAACCATAAACCACTTATAGGTTAAGGTCCAATCCCCCTAACCTTGGAGAGGGCTCTCTCGCTGGATCAACTATCAATCAAAAAGACTAATAGGATATGCATTTTAGATTGGTTATTAAGCTTAGAGATAGATGACAAAATATTTAATGACAATTGTTGGGAGTGAGGGCCACTGAAATATAATATTACAAAACATCAAGGCGTGCATGAGCCATCTAGATTACAGAGGCAAGGTAGATGCACATTTCAAGTCATCTGTCAATTGTAGTATAGTGAAAGAATGAGTGAAACATAAAAATATCAGTCAAATGCAACATATCATGTGATTATGAATTCCGCTACACAACTCATGACCAAATATTCAAAAGAAACATGAAAAAGAAATAAAGAATTCTATCAGGTATGAAATCCACAATTATCCTCAGCATCTAAGGATGAATTCAAGACAACAACTTCAAAAATGGATATTAGATTAACATAAAAGAAACAAAAAATTGATAACACACACCAGAGGAATCTCTGAAACTAATAACCTACTTTGCTCTGAGCTTTTTATTAAAATGTATACCGTGCCTCCTCCTACTCTCAACATTTCCTCCTTCTCCTTATTAGATTGTATATTTAACCATTAAATACCATTTCGGCATAAGACCAGGTACATTGCATTTATCCAATTAAGTGGATCAAAAGGTATGTTTTATCAAAATAGCAAGATTCGGGTCAAATATAGGAACAACATTAACTCAGAAAATCATCTTCATCCTCATCTACCCATCATCCTCCAAAAAATCCCGACCTGCTTGTCATTGTGCCAAAAAACCTGCTAAAAATCCTATTAATGCCCTCATTCATTCCCTTTCTGCCTTATCGGGTCACTTTTGGGCTTATAGAGTTCCTATGCCTTTGGAATGAAAAAAAGAAGAAACAACGACCCCTCTATGCTGCGTTGGAACTGTGTAACAGTCTCTATTGGCATGCCTTAATACATTCCCACATTTCTTAACTTTGTGACCAGGGGTGAGACCAAGGCTCATTACATTGGAACTTTAACATAATCAGAGATTTCTATAGTGTGCCACTTTGAATTGCACGGGGTGTGAACTTTGCGATATGTCTAGCTCTTGGAGTTTAGGAAAAAAATACATGACCGAGGCATGGGACTCAGGACCAAAGCCTTTTGGGGCTTAAACCCTTTGGATGGAAAGGGGGCAGTTCTTTGAAGTATTATGGTATTATAATTATTTCACCGCATAAGACATGGGACCACACAATATACATGCTTGAGCCTTTAAGATATCTGAATTTTCAAATCAACACTTCTACTTCTGGAGTAGCGACAAGCCTACTTCTCTGATCGCCGATATATGAGGTGACCTGGTCCAAGTGGAGAGGGATCAGGGGAGGGCCCATGCAAGGTTTTAACACATGTACTCCTTTGTTAAACTTCTTTGCTTTATAAAACCTTGTTTAACCTTTATTCTGCCCAACTTTAATTTAACACATAAAACATATATCCATGTCACAGTCGTTGTATCAATAGCCCTCAGTCCTTTGACATTTTTATAATCGTGGGTCATCCCCCTCATCGAATCTCCTCTATCGACATTTTTCAATTGGAGGTTCTTCTTTGATGCAACGACATTGCTTAACCTCCAACCACCGATTTGCGATATGACATCACCCTATGCTACGTGTCTCCTTATGAGTGGTTACATGTGTCACCCTTTTTTGGCCTCTTATGACCTTGAAAATGTTGAATCTTCATGCCACATTTCCATCATACCCCCACATCACTCCTGATGTCATATGCCATGTGGCATATCAGAACCAATCATTGTTTGCGATGTGTCTCTCTAGAGGATAGAGAAAAGGACTGAACCTACTCTGGTTTTGAGATGAAAATCCTCTGTTAAATTGCTTTCGACCCTCCCCGACGCTTTAACACTGAAGGCATATATTTGTCTCAATTCTCATGTTGCAAGTTTTATATCGCAAAATGCCCCTTTGTACCATTTTTCCAATTGTCAACTGCAATATGTGATCTGCACCAAACCTCGTCGATTGTCGATTGCACTCCATTGATTTGTCGATTGGAACCCACTAATATGCATGATCGAGATTGGATATTACCGATATGTCTCTACTATGGTGCTATGCTTGAACTTTCCAATCACTTATATGCGATATTGATGACTATTGATCGCAAATTTTCTCTGACCTCCACTGCTCCTCTTTTAAAACTTCTGATATGCAGGACACTTAGCCTTTTTCCTTTGTTTTTTGGCTTTTGAAGAATGATTTTCTTTTTTCCATAATGTTTGATGCTTTAACCCATTTGGAGAGATACATATATCATTGGAAAGATAATATAGAGCTCTTCATTTTTATTTCACTTGTAAAATCATTTTATAAACACTTAACAAGCAAAAATCCTTCCCAACCTTTGATTGGTTTGATAAATGACCCTTTTACATGGAAAACGTTTAGGCTATGACACCCATTGATTCATAGGCTAAACTGACCAAAATGAATAGTAATAGGGATGACATCCTCCTAGTGAGGTGCCAAGGACAAAAAGCATACTAGTAGCCTAACCATTGGGCAATGGAGTCAATCTAAAAACTGAAAAATTAACCGACTAACTACAAATTGACTGACTGACTTACATAACTAAAAATTTTAAAGGATATAAGAAACTTGATAGCACATCACCAAAGTCTTAGGGCATTCTCCTCGGGCTTCAAACCATGATGATAGTTGTCCACACCTACTGAGTGTTGAAAATGGCAACAAGAAATGCTAAAAATAGAAGTGCTAAAAATAGCACTGCTATAAATAGTAGTTTAGGTACCAGTGCTCAACTAAGCAACAAGGAATGAAAAATAGTGAAGTAAAATTCGAATTTGATCTTAGTAGCAGTTTGTAAAATAATTAATTAATTCATCTTAAGTTAATTAGTTAAGGAAAATCAAACATGAAGTCTATGTGGGGACATGCAACAGTTTCTCCATTAATTGAGGAATTTATCCATCGGTTAAAGAGATAAGGATGAGTTGTAATTAGTTGGCTCAGTTAATTGAATCAAGTCTAGTTAGATTAATTCAAACAGTTTGTTGAATTAATTGTGAGTTCAGTTAGTTAATGCTTGCATGCATGTAAATTCTGCATTTCAGATAACTGAATATTCTCTCATAAACAACTCATGCATGCCAGTTCAAACAGAGACCCAGTTTAGATAAGAGGAGGGACACTGTACTATTAGTTGGATGAATTTTCCTATAAAGGAAACTCATCTATGTAGAAGGATTTATCTATTTTTCCTATAAAGGAAACTCATCTATGTAGAAGGATTTATCTATTTTTCCTATAAAGGAAACTCATCTATGTAGAAGGATTTATCTCCTTCAGGATTGTGCAGTTACTACCAGGCTAAGTGAGCAGTGTGAGGTGGGAATTCACATGTGTAGAAGCATTGGACCTCAAGAAAAACTGTGCAAGGAAATAGGAGGCTTGGAGGACAGAGGAGAAGGTTTGTGAGATGCCTTTGACTGCCTATGAGCAGCAGAGGGATTATACTGAGAGCTGGATAGATTCTAAGCTAAGACTTTGTCTAATTCTGTCACTATTTTCCACTTGTATAATAATACAAAGATTGGGGTTTTAGGCTGGGGCTTTCCCCGGGTTATTTCTTCTGTGTTATGTGTGATTGATTTCTCATTCTCAGTCATATGTATTCTCTTGATCTTACTAAGTTCGATTAAGCTTCTGCAAAGTGTTGTAGAAGTAGATCTTGTATTGTGTTTTAGTATATTGCATAATCTGTTGATCTACAGTGGGAATTTCTACATGGTATTGGAGCAAAGGTGATCAAGGCGAAGAACAATATACAAGAAGGAGAAGTTCGAAGTTTGGTTCCTGAATATAGAAATCGAGTTCTTATCACATCTCAATTTCACCAATGGCATTCAGTGGTTTAAGACTCGAGTATGCCCTTGATGGAAGCTCGAATTATATAGCCTGGAAGGATCGCATGGAGGCAGTATTAGAGGATAAGGGTCTAAAGGACTTCATTGATCAAGAAGTCCCCAAGCCGACTGATGCTACTCAACTGGCGGAATGGAAGAAATGTGTGGCTAGAGCAAGGAGAATCCTACTGGAGGGAGTTCGAGACCACATTGTCTCGAGCCTCCATGGGAAGGAGACACTGTTTTTGATGTGGAAAACATTGAAAGATCTATATTAGAATAACAACAATCAGAGGAAGCTGGCGCTGAAAGACAAGCTTCAAAAAATCAAGTGTGAAAAGGATGATACGATCTCTATGTATCTGACCAAGTTCACCACTTGTAGGGATGAGCTTGGAAGTGTAGGGGTCATGACCGCTGATGATGACATGGTGAGTCTTGGACTCCTTGGTCTTCCTAAGAGCTGGCATAGCTACCAAGACTCAGTTAATGGAAGAGAAAAACTTCTAGATTGGGAACGACTTTGGTCGGATCTGATGCAGGAGGAGATAAGAAGAAGCACTAGAGATGGATCTTCTTCATCCAAGGAGGATGAAGAAAATTGTGCCTTAGCGAGGTAAAGAAAGGAAAGGAGAAGTATTCTCATTCCAATTTGAGTTCTTCCCATGGTGGGAAGAACTTTGACAAATCAAAAGTGTGATTCTTTCGTTGTCATGAGGTGGGCCATTTTGCTACAAATTGTCCACTAAGGAAATTCAAGAAGGGATTCATGGAAGGATCAAAAGGTGAGGCACTGGCCTCACAGTTCGAGTTGGATTTCACACTTTTCACATGCATGGTTTCATCCATGGTGGGAAATGGTTGGTTTCTTGACAATGGAGCTTCTTTCCACATGACCAGCGACAAGAGTTTGTTCAGTACTTTGGAGGAGAAGGATCTCTAGATGCGGATCACGATGGGTAACGATGAAAAGTATAGTGTCTCAGGTGTAGGCATGGTTGTTTTTTAGAGAAAACATGGATCTCACATTACCTTGACCAATGTCAAGTATGTACTAGGACTGAAGAAAAACTTGGTGTCAATCACGATGCTGGAAGATAGAGGCTATGATGTAGTCTTCAGTAAGTGAAAGGTTTTCCTTAGACACATCATCATGAGACAGGTGAAGTAGATCAGTTCATGAGTCAAGAACCTGTATTCTCTTGAGGTTCAAGATGCATGCAAGGCCTTGAGGAGCAAGGCAACTGATGGAGACTTGGTGGTTGAGAGGGAGAGTACATTACCTCTCAACATGCAGTGCCAGGAGAAGTCTCAGACAATTGTGGAGGAGCCACAATTGGTGAAGCAGCTTCAGGAGGTTGTGGAGCAGCCACAACTAGAGGAAGCTGAGAGGAGACTGAGTGGAGGCATCTGCTCATGCAGAGACCTCTAGTAGGGGGAAATTTCAAGCCAAGTGGGTAGAGGGATCACATGTAGCCATACCTCGTGGTGGGAGGTGGGGTGATGTGACGTGATAGTCCCAAGAAGGATGAAATAGGGTCAAGATCCTCGAGGTACCCAGCCTCTTGGATTAGACCTTGCTACGGGAGCCTCGACGAAGAGTAGTAGGACTAGCTGAGTGGGTAGAGGCAGATGTGGATGGAGCGGTAGAGAGAGCTACAGTGCAGGAATCCAAAGAAAGTACAAAGCTAGTAGGCTGCAACAATGTGAGAGACACAGGAGTGTTGCACCAGTGCAGGATGGCACAGAGAGATGTGCAACAGTGTGAGATGCATGGATTGTTGCAGCAGCTCAGATGTCACAGAGGGAGCACTTATCAACGACAAAGGAAGATTCAGCATCGGAGGATGTTTCTTGCCCAATAGGGAAGTTAGTTGAGAGATTTTTTTTGTTTCTAGAGTTGTTGGAGCAATAACACTTGGGAGAAGTGTTGCATGGAGAACATTTCAAAGGTTCAAGATTGGGTTCGAGTTGAAGCCTTTCTTGTTGAGAGGGAGTGTTGAAAATGGAAACAAGAAATGCTAAAAATAGAAGTGCTAAAAATAGCACTGCTATTAATAGCAGTTCAGGTACCAGTGCTGGACTAAGCAACAAGGAACAAAAAATGGAAATGCTAAAAATAAAATTGCTATTTTTACAGGTTGGGATAGATTCCTATTTTAGTTAGTCCTTGAACTAAAATAGAGAAGTAAAATTCGAATTTGATCTTAGCAGCAGTTTGTAAAATAATTAATTAATTCATCTTGAGTTAATTAGTTAAGGAAAATCAAACATGAAGTCTATGTGGGGACATGCAACAATTTCTCCACTAATTGAGGAATTTATCCATTAGTTAAAGAGATAAGGATGAGTTGAAATTAGTTGGCTCAGTTAACTGAGTCAAGTCCAGTTAAATTAATTCAAACAGTTTGTTGAATTAATTGTGAGTTCAGTTAGTTAATGCTTGCATGCATGTAACTGCAACACTTCAGATAACTGAATATTCTCTCATAAATAACTCATGCATGCCAGTTCAGACAGAGACCCAGTTGAGATCAGAGGAGGGAGAATGTACTATCAGTTGGATGAATTTTTCCTATAAAGGAAACTCATATATGCATAAGGATTTATCTCCTTCAAGATTGCGAATTTACTACTGGGCCAAGTGAGCAGTGTGAGGTGGGAATTCACATGTGTGGAAACACTGGACCCCAAGAAAAACTGTGCAAAGAAATAGGAGGCTTGGAGGACAGAGGAGAAGGTTTGTGAGAGGTCTTTGACTGTCTATGAGCAACAGAGGGATTATACTAAGAGTTGGATAGCTTCTGAGCTAAGGCTTTGTGTAATTCTGTGACTATTTTCCATTTGTATGATAATACAGAGATTAGGGTTTTAGGCTGAGGCTTTCCCCAGGTTATTTCTTTTGTGTTATGTGTGATTGATTTCTCATTCTCAGTTATATGTTTTCTCTTGATCTTGCTAAATTCTATTAAGCTTCCACAAAGTGTTGTAGAAGTAGATCTTGTATTGTGGTTTAGTATATTGCATAATCTGTTGATCTATAGTGGGAATTTCTACACTGAGAATATATAGACTAGTTGATCTCTTCTTTCCAATGTATCCATTCAAGAAAATGGCTACTTGGCTGAGTTTTGCCCATACTTATTATGAGTAGGAAGAAGAATAAAAAGAGTGGAAACTCAAAATTCCACTGATCCTGAAAACCAACATTGATAAAAATTACAAGCTTCCACAAATCCTACAACAAACTAGCCATGGGATGACACTACTCTTCTTTCAATGGTTCTAAGATGCCAATAAAATAATATTCATAAACATAATTGGTTACCTTTACCTTGTGATCATTAAGAGGACTCTATTATGGAGAAAAGGAAACACTCTGTTCATTAATCTTGCCCTATTTAATTGAGGTAAACACCTTATCCACAATAGTAATGTGCACATCTATAGGATCTAGGACAAGCTGCTCTTCTTCAAAAGACTCTTCATTTTTTGAAAATGGAGGCAAATCTTCATGTGCAAGAGGCTCTAAAACAACCCCTCCTCTTTCACTTCTCTCCTCTTCTTGATCATTAACAGTCTGTTGAATACGTTCATCAGGCTTAAGAAGACAAACCCGCTGCATTTCTTCATCGACCTCTGTTTGATCAGTTTCATCTTCAGTTGTAAAAATCATTGCGTGCAAGGAATATTCTTGAATATCTAGGCCATAGACCTTCTATTTTATATTCTTGATGTTGGGATGAAAATTCATAAAGGGATTCTTTAATTTCGTCATCCATACATTTTTCATCACCATAAATGTTTTCCAGATACCAGAAGAAATATTCAAAACACGCACAACATTTTTTAGCAAGAGGCAGGGGAGGACAAAATTCCTTAAAATGCTCATAAAAGACTGTGTGAAAATCTTTAAGAGAACACAAATTGGCAGGTGGCAAACCTTCATACCAGGATCTATCTTTGTCTTCTAAATTGCCATGAACATTTTAATTAAATAGTACTTAGGAAAATTAACCCCAAGCTTATGTACATGCAAATGAAACTTGAGTAGATGTAAAGAAACATCGTCTCCTTTTTTATCTTTGAATTTTGGAAAATATGTTTGCCAATCTACACAAGCATAGGATTTGGAAAACCAAGAATACGAGATATGTCCATAGGTGCATACCTTCCATTTATTCTTGAACCCGTATTGAAAACAGTCTACCCAGATTAATGATCTTTGATCAGTGGAGTCACTATGAATGTTTGATCTTCTGGATCCTTTGAAATTATAGTTTCTAGGTGAATGCTTCAACCTTTTTGCGTCTGTTTGTTATTCACCATTAGAAATGCGATCTGAAACTTTAATGATCTTTCCCAGAGAAAATGAAACCTTCGCTCCCTGTCAATGGCACCAGAATGTTAGCACTTCGTAAATCCCTTAAGGCTGAGGAAAGGGATGCCAGAGGTAACCACAAACAACTTGTAAGTTAAGGTCCAACCCCCCTAACCTTGGAGAGGGATCTCTCACTGGATCAACTATCAATCAAAATGACTGATAGGATATGCATTTCAGACTGGTTATTAAGCTTAGAGATAGATTAAAAAATCTCTAATGACATTTGTTGGGAGTGAGGGCCATTGAAATATAATATTATAGAACATCAGGGCATGCATGAGCCATCTAGATAACAGAGGCGAGGTAGGTGCACATTTAAAGTCACTTGTCTATTGTAGTATAGTGAAAGAACGAGTGAAATATAAAAATTTCATTCAAATGCAATAGAGCATGTGATTATGAATTTCGCTACACAACTCATGACCAAATATTCATAAGAAACATGACAGAGAAATAAAGAATTCTATCAGGTATGAGATCCACAATTATCCTGAGCATCTAAGGATGAATTCAAAACAACAAATTCAGAAATGGATATTAGATTAACACAAAAGAAACACAAAATTGATAACACACACCACATGAATCTTTGAAACTAATAACCAAGTCTGCTTTGAGCTTTTTATTAAAATGTATACAATGCCTCCTCCTACTCTCAACAGTTCCCCCTTCTCCTTATTACATTGTTTATTTAACCATTAAATACCATTTTGGCCTAAGAACAGGTACATTGCATTTATCCAACTCAGTGGATCAAAAGGTGCGTTTTATCAGAAAATCATATTCATCCTCATCTACCCGTAATCCTCCAGAAAAAACTAACTTGCCTGTCATTGTCCCAATAAACCTGCTAAAAGTCCTCCTAATACCCTGGTTCATTCCATTTCTACCTTATCGGGTCACTTTTGGGCTTATCAAGTTCCTCTCCCTTTGGAATGAAAAAAAAGAAGAAACAATGACCCCTCTATGTTGCGTTGCAACTGTGTAACAGTCTTTGTTGGCATGCTTTAACACATTCCTACATTTCTTAAATTTGTGACAAGGGGGGAGACCAAGGCTTATTACATCAGAACTTTAACATAATCAGAGCTTTCTATAGTGTGCCACTTTAAATTGCGAGGTATGTGAACTATGTGATATGTCTAGCTCTTCAGGTTTAGGCGAAAATTGCATGACCGAGGCTTTGGACTCAGGACCAAATCCTTTTGGGGCTTAAACCATTTGGATGGAAAGGGGTTCAATTATTTGAAGTATTATGGTGTTATAGCAGTTCCACCACATAATACATGGGACCACACAACATATGCGCTTGAGCCTTTAAGATATCAGAAGTTTCAAATTGCCACGTTTACTTCTAGAGCAACGATAATGCTACTTCTTCAATTATCGATGTATGACATGGCCTAGTCCATGTGGAGAGGGATGAGGGGAGGTCTCGCGTGAGGTTTTAACACATATACTCCTTTGTTAAACTTCTCCTCTTTATAAAAACTTTGTTAACATTTTTTCCGCCCAACTTTAATTTAACACATAAAACATATATCCTTGTCATCGTCGTTGTACCAATAGCCATTGGTCCTTTGAGATTTTTATAATGGTGGGACAACCCCTCATTGGAGCTCCTCTATTGAAAATTTTCAATCGGAGGTTCTTCTTTGATGCTATGGAGCTATAAAAAAGGTCTCTTTTACCTCTAGTTACCTCACATTAATATGTCAATCCGGGAACGTTTTTTTATTTCAAAAAGTGTCTCAGTCTGAGGCTATCATTTGCTAGAGTAATGCTAGTAGCACAGTGTTTGAAAATACAAGAATAAATGGATGCTTGTTTACAGCTTAACTACTTCAAACTATTAAATCACACATTCAGAACACTAAGCAATTTATCAGTCAAGGGTTCGGTAGCAATAACTCATCCCTTTGGAAACTGATGGAAAAGAAAATCAGAGAACAGATCGTGGGTTTGGGAGTCGGACAATAGATGTCAATTCTCACTATAGCCTGAAATCGTTCTTCACACCAATAACAAGAAATGGAACGATAGATAAGAAATGGAACAACAATTAAGAAATCGAACAACAAATCTGAAATGGAATAGCAATCCTGAAATGGAACAGCAGTTAAGAAATAGAATAACAACTAAGTCTAACAAACATTAACATCTCAGTCTATCAGATCAAATGCATTAATCGCAATCTACAGGAATCAAACGAAAATCCTTCGCTCTTTAAGGGGGGATTGAATAACACACACAAATGGAACAACACTGATTACTAATAAATTATGGAACAACACTTGAAAAGCATACATCCACACAACACACTTAAATAGTAATCTGATCCAGTTATCACCTTAGTTAGAAAGAATACGACTGCATTTCAAGATAGAACAACATTATGTATAAATCCAACAATCTCGAAGATCATAACTTCCAAGATGAATTCCATAATGTTAATGAAAAAGTGCACAACACAAAGGCTCTGTGATGGAACATCAACAATATTCTGTAAAGACTAGCAGTATTATATCAACACCTAAAAGAACAGTAATATGATGCAGAGTCAATACAACAGTTCTGTCTTTAGAAACCTTTATAAATTAAACATAACAGAGCATGCGATGTAAACTTATAAAACACATCAGATTACCAAATCACGTCGATAAGCAAACCACGCAAAAACCAAGCGTAATGGTACAAGAGCAAGTGTCCTCCAGGGTCGGGCCCTTAGCCTCCAGGGGTACACCGCTTGAAGTTATTCCAGACTCAAAGATGAAATAGTAACCAAGTTTGTATTAATTCATCATGTAAAATTACAGTAGAACAGTTCTTAGCGAGACTCGATGATCAAAGTTTTGATCTTAAAAGAAATTACATAAAAGCATAACAACATCTAGCTCTCCCCTCCTTGCCGAGCTAACAGTGCTTCCCCTTTTATAAGGGTGGTGGCAGAGATATCTAAGTGCAGAAATAGATAAAATAGCGATCCCTCAGGATCAAGGATCCTGAGGGATTCGCCGAACTGTTAGTCTTCAGTCATTTCTTTCCTTTCCTGCGCCGAGCTGATATCTCCACTTCCTTTCCCGCGCTGATTCGCTTTGATCTTGTTTGCATACAGTCT
Organism: Pinus taeda; assembly: GCA_000404065.3. Lineage (NCBI taxonomy): Eukaryota > Viridiplantae > Streptophyta > Pinopsida > Pinales > Pinaceae > Pinus > Pinus taeda. The sequence goes on along the minus strand of APFE030795942.1, from coordinate 289,825 downwards.
CCCGTCGAAGGGACAATGGTTAACTCGTCCTTGTCTTTTCCTTTGGAATGGAAACTTCTCGTTTTTCCTCCGTTCTGCATAAGGAAATGACAATTGTCAGCGTTTTTGTCTTGCATATTAATCTCACATGTTTTTATTACAATTCTTTATCGTTTTCCGAGTTCATGATGCAAAAAGGTTTGTAAATTCTAATGAAAAGACACTGAAATAATCATCAAAAACATACCTTCTTTAGTACTCCACACACCCCCCTGCTTACACTTTTTCATGCCCTCATGAAAACATTGTAGTTGACGTGTAAGGTAGTGAGTGATTAGGTTGGAGATGGAATCTCATGTGAAGGCCTACAACCATGATGCGTAACTAGGTATTCAAAGAAATGGCCTATCTCACCCAAAGGCATCTCATATATAGGGCTTGGTATCTGGTTGCAGGGTGCCAAATAATTGGACTCTAGAACCTATATCCTAATCAGGATGGCCCTGCCCTCAAAATGATTTCGCCATAGAGGTGCAAGCGGTTGGCAGCTAATTTAAAATTCTCATACTTAAATGGTTCCCTGAGCTGGATATTCGGGTAGAGATTTGATACCGAAATTTAGCTGCATCAATGGCAGGGTCTTTGATAGAGAAAAGGTATTCTAATCCCTACCAAATGATTGCCTCATGCATGGGTCCTAATGCTTCAATTACACCTGGAGTCTTCGTGAGGTTTCTATGTTTTCTCCAGAACTGTACTGGATCCCTAGGCTCAGCTCTTATCCATAAATCTAATCTGTTTTCTTGTCTTTGGAAAGCATTATAGGCTTTGAGCCATTTAATTTGATTAACCGCAAATGAAATAAATGCCTGTAATTGGATATCCCCAACAAAAGGGTCAGGGTTCAGCTCGGTCTCCTGTTCTAGTACAAGGTTATGTAAATAAAACTCACACAGTAGTCTCTGAACTTTTACCCCATAGTGCTTACAACAGTTTATAAAATCATTGATGATGTTAATTTGTATGGGAGCACCTGCTTTAACAACCTTTATTTTCAATTGCAAATATCTTTCCATTAAAAACAAGGCATAATTCTTAGCAGGGGCTCTATATGCTAGGACGTCATTGTATAAAGAACATAAGGTATCCATCTGCTTGATAACTACATCTAACCTACGAGTTACCTTCGTGACTTTCTCTTGTTCCCTTCGCCACCCTTCAAAGGCCTGGCTTTCGGATAGATTGATGTTCCTAAGCTGCTGCTATAGCTCTTCATACTTTTCTCGAGGGACCGTTTTCTCTCTAAGCTTTTCTGCTTCCTGCTGGGCTTGCTTCAAACCCTTTTGTAGGGTTACCATTTTTGGATCTCTTTTCCATGCGGCAGTGGAGGCTGGGAGTTTTACCTGAACTTTCCTATTGCATTGCTTTGAGTTCATAACCCTTATCACTCCCGAAAGTGGTGCCTCCGTCTGACCTTATCACGGGTCAACATTTCATCCATTTCTATTTTAACATGGATATCAGTCCATTGCTGTTCTTTTTAAATTGGAACAACAATCTGTTTCTCAGCATCATTTGGAACAACAGCTTGGCTTTCGACAGGGTTTTGAACAGCAGGATGGATTCTGGTCCTCCGCCCCTTTGCCTTGAGGGGTTTTGCTAGAGTGGCCACATTTTTCCTTCCCGAAGTCCTTTTTACCCTTTGCCTTGCTTTTAGAATCCTAATCTGCTGGTGGAGCTGGACTATTATGTTCAATAATCTCTGTTGTTCCTTTCACAATTCCCTAATTTCCATAATTTAAGGAACAATAGGCTGTTCACTGCGGCCTGGACTGTGACTAATTTCCTGATTTTCTTCCTGGGGTGTTTCTTCATTGTTCTGCTCTGGCTGTTCCGGGGCAAGAACCCTAACTGGTTCTGTTATTTCTTGGGCGACCTCTTTTTCTGCCCTTATTTCCTTCGGAATTTCTTCTGGTGTCTTCTGGTTAGGAACAGATTGTTCCTGTTCAGCATCTCCTGTCATCTTTTCATCATGAACAGGCAGATTCTCTTCTTCTGCCTCCTTTGCATGTGATTCTTCAGGTGCATTTTTCTCCTGGGGTTTTTCTTCAGCATGAAGGTCTGATGGACTGGAAGGTTGGCCATATTCGCCCATATTGGCCAAAACTTTGGCCAATTCATCTTCTCCCAATGGGTCCTGTAATGGGCTACCTTCCTGCTATTCCATTTCCTCCTCCTGCTCGGATTGCTCAGATTGCTTAGCTTCTTCTTCTTCTTCTTCAGATTTCTCTGCTTCTTCCTCTTTTTCTTCTTCTTCTTCTTCAGATTGCTTTGCCTCTTCTTCTTTTTCTCCTTCTTCTTCTTCAGATTGCTCTGCCTCTTCTTCTTTTTCTTCTTCTTCTTCTTCTTTAGATTTCTTTGCCTCTTATTCTTGCATTTCTTTCTCATTGTTTTCCTCTTCTGGCCTTGGGGGTTGCTCATCTTTTATTTCTACCGGTTGGTTGGTGCTTTCTTGGGGCTTCTCCAGCCTCCCTTGTAGCCATGCTAGCCAGACCGATTTCCTGCGTTTTTCTGGTTGCTCGAGTGTACCGGTGGCATGTTTACGTTTTGCCGATTTCCTGCGTTTTTTTGGACGCTTGGGCGTACTGGTGACATGTTTCCATTTTTCTGGACGCTCGGGTGTACTGGTGACATGTTTCCGTTTTGGGGATGGTGTGGTCAATCCCCCATTTATCATGGCAATTAGCTCTTTTCAGCTGCTCTGCAGTTGGGTGAGGCTATGGTTGACTATTAACCGAATCAACCCATGATGACTAACAACTGACTCTACATGCTGTGCCTTTTTTATGCTTCGTGCAACGTCATGAAGTAATGAATTAAAAAATGCAGGTAAAATTACATAGCATTTTTGTTTTAGTACATCCAGGAGTTTAAGATGTCGTGGTCTTACCACGTCTTTTCTGCCTTCAGAGGTGATGTAGCTTTGAATGGTCTTTGCCAATTTTGCACACGGCTCTCCTAATGCTACTGGCAGAACCCCCTTTCCTCTAATTGTGAGGCTCTGGCCTTCGTCTTGGAAGATTTCTATGATCTTCTGCAATCTCTCCTTCTTCAACGTCCATACAGGTCCAGTGGCTGGCAGTCCTGAGACTTCTGCGATTATGTCATCGGTGACTGCTATGTGTCTCCCCCTCACTATGGAGTGATCCTTTTGCAAGTTTTGCAAGAATTTAATTGCCACAGTCTCGTTAGACTCCTACAAGTGGTTGAGATAAGTCAGCCATCCTACTCTTGCCAAGATTTCCCGAGCAGCAGCAGAGACTGTTAGCACTTACGGTTCTCTCCGAATCGATCTTCCTCCCATGGTTTTGCTGTAAACTCTCAATGGAACGACAACTTTTTGCGCTGTTGAAACACAGAGAGGCTGACAGACGCAAGACTCGTTCAAACTCTAATGCTGCAGAGTATACAATGGAAATGGCTTTGAACAACAAGTCATGCAAAAAAACACAAAATAAAAAGAAATAATATACCATTGAGCCGTGTTATACCCCAGTACACAACTTCTCGAATAGTGAGCTGACACGTAAACCAGGGAATGATGAGGTTAACCTCCCCCCTCGCAATGTGATGGGCTATCCTAGCCGTCAAATAAAGGAGTAGTGCCCGCTCTGCAACAGAGTCCTTAAGGAACAACATATGGAAATATGCCATGTTTACAAAAGTAGCATATTACCGAAATCGAGGCGTAGAGTTGCGTCACTTAATACGTAAGAGACTGCGGTGATATGATGCAAGGTTGAGGATAAGACATTTGCCGTAAATAGAGAGTCTCATGCGGTCATTGTCAATTGTTCTGTCATGATTGGTGATAATATATATTCATGCATTGTATGGTTTGGGAAATAATATATAATTGATTACTACGACATAAGAAACAGAACGGTGCTAATAACTTACCTATTGGTGTAAATAATTAGACTTCAATACCATTAACAGTGCTCTGCTGCCGACAGGTGTCCATAACCTTGGCAGAGTTGTTTATTTCACCCATGGAACAATGGTGCTTTGTGTATGCTTAGGAAATTTTGTGTTATGTCAAAATGTAGGCCATTATGCTGGCTTGGTGACCAGTTAGCCATAATGCCATTCACGAGGAAGGAGCAAAAAGTGGGCAGGCTGGCTCGTGATGAGACCTCCTATTCCAAGGGTTGTTTATTTGATATACCTTTTGGACCATATCCCTGGTGTGGTGGCCATAGTGGGAATGCCACTTCACTTTCATCCTCATGATCATGGTAGGCTGGCTCTTAATGAGACCCCCTATCTTGCATTTGAGAACTTATAAGTCATGTTTGCTCTTTTTTCTTTCTTTTTCATAGAGTACTTTCCCTATTTATACACAAAGGGTGGTTCAACACTCCTTAAGAGTAGGAATGGTGGAAGAAGTCTTAACATCTCAATAAGAAGATATAAACCCTTTGCTTTTATTCCTGAATAATAATCAAAGAGGATTAAAAGGGACCAACATGATAGAGATAACCAATCAGAGTAGAATTAGTAGAACAATGACAGCAAAAGATGATGAATAAGCGTGTCCTTCCTTTTGTCCTCTTACCAATTCAGGGCAATTTCTTATAAAGATAGCGATTTATGATTGACTGATTTCAGTATGTTGTGCTTTTGTATCCATTGCATAAGTGCATAGTTGTATTCTAAAAGACTTAAAAGAATAGGAACAATAAGCATCCTTAATTTAGAACAACAAAAGGAACAAGTTGTTTCACAGGGAGAGCAAAAGCATGCAAGTGGTGTTCCTTTTGAGAAAAGGAACAACAAAAGACCACAAATGTTGTTCCTTTGGAAAAGGAACGACAGAAAATGCAAATGCCGTTCCTTTGAAAAAGGAACATCAGAACACACATGTGTCGTTCCTTTGAAAAAGGAACAACAGAACAACAAAACAAGCAAATGTCATTCCTCTGAAAAAGGAACAGGAGAAATAAAAAATGTTGTTCTTTTGGAAAAGGAACAACAAAAACACACAGATGATGTTCCTTTGGAAAAGGAACAACAAAGATAAAAAATGTTGTTCCTTTGGAAAATGAACAGCAAAACACACAAAAATGTCATTCCTTTGGAAAAGGAACAACAGAAATAAAAAACGTTGTTCCTTTGGAAAAGGAACAACAAAACAAGCAACTGTTGTTCCTTTGAAAAAGGAACAGCAGAAATAAAAAATGTTGTTCCTTTGGAAAAGGAACAACAAAACACACAAATGCCGTTCCTTTGGTAAATGAATAGTAGAAATAAAAAATGTTGTTCCTTTGGAAAAGGAACAGCAAAAACACACAAATGCCATTCCTTTGGAAAAGGAACAACAGAAATAAAAAATGTTGTTCCTTTCGAAAAGGAATGGCAGAACACAAAAGGAAAAGAACCAAATTACAGTAAAAAAAATGGCTGATCCAAAGAGGGTTGTTCTTTTGAAAAAGGAGCAGCCAGAAGAAAATGCTGTTCTTTTGAAAAAAAGGAACAACAAATATAGTAACAGTGAAACGTTGATTCAAAAATATGTACAAAAATGATTCAAGAAAAGAAATTATGTACAAACTGTAAAAAGAAGTAAATTCCTTAATGAATTACAGGTGAGGAAGACTTCTCTTCCTCCCCCAAAATCTCCATATTAGAGTCTCGGCGTAGTTACTGGCAGAAGGACTCCCGAGTGAGTGGTTTGCGATAGAGATGAACTCGGTGGCCATTTGCCTTGAAGGTATATCCAAAACCGTCAATAGTGATTAGAGTAAGGGTACCATTGTCATGTACCTTCTGGATTTTGTATGGTCCCAACCAACGAGTCTGGAGTTTCCTAGGGAAGTCCTGAAACCTGGAGTCGTACAAAAGAGCCCAGTCTCCTTCGTTGAAGACTTTATTTTTAATGAGAGCATCATGCCATTTAGCTCACGGCTGCTGAATCCGAGCAGTGTTTTGAAGTGCAGAGAGCCTAATTTCGTCCAGCTCATTGATCTGCTATAATCGATTAATCTGTGCCTTAGTTAGATCTAAGCCAACCTCTTGTGTTGTCCGTAATGTTTATATTTCGAATTCTATGGGGAAAATGGGTTGTTTTCCAAACACTAGTTGATAAGGTGAGTAACCAGTGGTACTTCTCCATGTTGTTCTGTAAACCCACAGTGCTTCAGGTAGTCTGGCAGCCCAATCATGTCTATGTGATGCAATGGTTTTCGTTAGGATTGCTTCTATTATTTTATTGCTACTTTCTACCTGCCCATTTGCCTATGGGTGGTATGGAGTAGTGATTTTATGTTGGACATGATAGTTGTTGAGTGTTGCAGCTATTCTGTTCCTAGCAAACTGTGGTCCACCGTCTGTAATTATCTCTCTTGGAAGGCCATAACGTACAAATAGATGGAACAGGAACTGTATGACAGAGTCCTCTGTAGCTCTTGGCAATGCCTCTGCTTCAACCCACTTGGTGACATATTCTGTTGCCACCAAAATATATGTTTTCTGGTTTGATGATGGGTTGATTGGTCCAACGAAATTAAGAGCCCATAACTCAAATGGTTAGATGACTAGCTGTGGTTTCAGAGGCATCTCATCAGACTGACCAAGGCGTCCTGCTCTCTGGCAACTGTCACAGGCTTGCACAAATTTCTTTACATCTTTGAAAATCGTGGGCCAATAATACCCTGTTTTTAGCACTTTATGTCTAGTTATGCGATCGGCGAAATGTCCACCACATGGTCCGTCATGGCAGGCTTTCAAAATGTCAAAGATTTCATCCTCTCGAATGCATCTCCTGATATGAATGTCTACCCCTGTATGGAACAAATAACTCCCAATCCAAGAAAATTGAGTACTCCACTGAACAATCTGTTTCCACTCATTAGGGGTTAGATGCTTTGGTATTTTACCTACTGCTAGGTAATTGGCAACATCAGCATACCAGGGTGTTTGAACAGCCACAACAAACAGATGCTCGTCCGTAAATTGATCTTCAACTACTGCTGCATCAATTGGATTTTGCATTCTTGAGAGAAAATCGGCTACAGGATTTTCTTTTCTAGGTCGATCCTTGATTGTAATATCAAATTCCTGCAATAAAATCAGCCATCTAGTTATTCTGCCATTTGTGATATGCTTATTTGCTAAATATTTTATGGAAGAATGATCTGTGTACAATATAACAGGATATCCAGTAATGTAATGTCTGAACTTATTGACAACATGTATTACAGCTAGAAATTCTTTTTCAGTAACAGTGTAGTTTAATTCATCAGGGGATAAATTTTTGCTAATGTAATAAATTGCATATGGTTTTCTATCCTCTTCCTGCCCAAGGACCGCTCCAATGGCTGTATCTGAGGCATCAGATGATATCTGGAATGGCAAATCCCAATTTGGTCCTCGAAGGACTGGGGCTATGGATACGAGCTTTTTCAGATCCTTGAAAGCATGTTCACAGTTTTCTGTCCAAAGAAAATCAACGTTACCAGTTAGTGCATACAAAGGTGCAGCAATATGTGAATAATGTTTTATAAACCTCCTGTAATAACCAGAAAATCCGAGAAAACTGCGTACCTCTGTTTGAGTGGTGGTAGTAGGAATAAGCAAAAGTATTTCGATTTTCGCTGGGTCTACCTGAATGCCAGCTGCTGAAATATATTGTCTTAGGATAAGTCCTTCCGTCATCATCATATAACATTTTTCATGGCTTAAACAAAGCTTGGTAGCAATGCAGCATTGTAGGACTTTTTCTAGTGTATCTAGTGCTGGATCGAAATTATCTTCATATGGTGTAAAGTCATCCATATATACTTCAAGTCCTTCATTTATTAAGTCTGCAAAAATGCTAAGGATAGCCCTTTGAAATGTGGCAGGAGCATTGCATAAGCCAAAAGGTAAAACTCGGTAGGCAAATGTTCCCCAAGGACAAGTAAAGGTAGTTTTGTCTTGGTCTTCAGGGGCAATCTGAATCTGATTGTACCCACTGAAGCCATCCGGAAAAGAAAAGAATTTCTTTCCTACCAAAGTGTCTAATACTTGGTCGATGAATGGGAGAGGGAATGGTCTTTTTGTGTTTCTTTATTTAGCTCCCTGTATTCCACACATATTCTCCATTTCCCATTCTCTTTTGGTACCACCACAAGCGGAGAGACCCATTTACTATCAGAGATAGGGTAGATAAAATTGACATCTAAAAGTTTTTGAAGTTCAGCATTTACCACATCTTTTAGATGACGATTTAGTCTCCTCTAAAGCTGTCGAATAGGTCTCGCATATTTTTCTATGTAAATGTGGTGTGCACATAACTGGGGGTTAATTCCTTTCATATCAGGGTAGTCCCATGCAAATGCTTTTTTATATTTCCTTAACACATGGATGAGCTTCATTTCTTGTTCGGATGTGAGGTTGGCATTAATGTTTAAGGTTTTTCCCGGTTCAATTTCCACAATTTTACTATTTTCAACAGAGGTGACAGGTATTGTATAATCATGTGTATCTTTCAGAGGATCTTCTTCTAATTCATTATCAAATGTTGCTTTTATCATATGACATTGTGTGTGGGATGTGAGTTCAGTTTGACTAATGAAATTATTAATGGCATCATCTTCTGTCTGGTCTTTGAAATCAAGTGCCTCTTGTATAGTTAATGGAGATCTAATGTTATCAGTAAGGTATGATACAGGATGCCTATTAGTTTTGACTATCGTGACACTTGGCTGCGCTGGAGGATATAGAACTAAGTTCTTGATATCTGTTCCTCTAGTTATGATCATATTTCCTTGCCGACAACCAATATAGGCATCGGCAGTGGCAAGCCAAGGTCTGCCTAAAATCAATGGATGTCCATCAAGTCGGGTTTTGGGATTTATTGTCAGAAAGTCGGTTGGATATTCCCAGGAGTCAACAGAGACCATGACATCATGTAGTGTGCCCTCTGGCCTAACCACAGATCGATCAACCAATTCTAGCAAGGTAGCGGTGGGTTCTACAGATGTAATGCCTAGCTTTTGGCAAGTAGTGGTTGTTAAGATATTGATTACAACTCCTAGATCAACTAAGGCATTGGAAAGGGTCTGACCATAAATTTGGACAGTTACTATTGGATTTCCTAGGTCTTCGTATTTAATGGGTGTTTCTTTTCCTGATAATAAGTCAGATAAAGTGTCGACTACTTGGACTCTTGGATTATTTGTTATATTCCTCCTTGGTTTCTTTATGCACAATTCTTTGATAGTTTTTGCGTATATCGGGATGTCTTGAATGGCTTGGAAGAATGGAATTTTTATGTACAAATTTTGTAATTCTCCCAGAATGTCAAAATCAGGATATTGTATTGGTCGAGGTATGACTAATCGTTCTGGGAATGGGGGAGAGGATGTGGTTGCTTGATTATGAGCTTGTTGTTTATTCACATCCTCTTCTTGTGACAAATGTTCTCTGGGTAACTGATCTTCAACCTGAATTGTCTTATCTCCCTCGGTTTCAATAATATGCCCAGATCTTAACTGAAGATCATTACACTCACTCAGATCGGCTCCTACTTCTGGTGTTTCTATGATCTGGAGAGATTGGACTGGTCTGTTATTTGGATTGGGGTTGGGTTGGACTAGGAGTTGCGGTCTTAGATTCGACTGGGGATTTTGTTGTAAGGCTGCCAATGTAGGTTGAGGGAGAGGAATAGTTCCTACTGGCTGATGCATTGGTCTCTGCCAGTTTGTTTGCCAAGCCGAGCTTTGTGAAGTAGGGGGAGTCCATTGTGGTGGGCATGGGTTTCTTTGCCAATATGGTGGGGTGTAAGGAAGATTTGGCCAACCAGATTGGCTTGCCTGATTCAGCCACGGGTTTGAGGAAGGAAACAACTGTGGCGACCAGTTTGGAAGTGGGGGTTGGAATTGGCTTTGCCACATATTATACTGTTGAGCATTATATTGCAGAGGCTGAAAAGAAGAAGTTGGGTCTAGAAACATACCAGATTGTCGCGGCTGCCACTGACAGCGCTGGTTGAGCAAATACATCGATTCTGGTTCTTCTTCTGCTTCCTTATATACTTCTTTCAATCCAGGAAGTGAGGGACAGCTCTCTGTAAGAAGATCTTTTGTGCAGATGGCACATGTTTGGACTGCATCCAGTGGACACTCCTTATGGCTATGCTTTTTCCTGCATCTGGGACAGAAGATTGCCAAATTCTGTTCTGCCTCCATTTGCTTCTGCTTGGCCTGCATAATATCAAGTTGTGTAGTTAGTGTCCCTAGTATATCAGTTTTAAAATTTTCCAATAAATTTCCAATTTCTACACGCGTTACTCCTTCTATCGAAATTTTATTATCCCTTACAAACCGATCATGTTCTGCCGATTTTACTCTTGTGCTACCTCTCAAGCTCTTGATACATAAATCAAGAATGTCAGCAAAACTTTCTTGATAAATATCTCCTTTTCCCATAATGTTTAATGTTTCAATCCATTGTTCCTTCATGCCCCTTATTAATGCTATTTTCAACACATTATCAGGTAAAGGCAGTGATGCATAAGGAGATCTTTGTAGATTGTACTAGAAACGTTCCACATACTCCTCTAATGTTTCGTTTGGTCTAGCTATCATCTGGAATTTTTCGTCCTTCAGTTCTCTAGACCTGCAATAGTCCTGATATTTTTTTAGAAAATATTCTTTCATTTTATCTCAGTTATTTATAAGCCCGCCACCTAATCCCACAAACCATCTTAAAGCAGCCCCTTTTAGTGTAGAGGGAAATAGTTTCAGTTTCTGGGGGTCGGTGGTGTAATCATATCCCCTGCACAGTACATCAAATTCAAATAAAAATGCATCCGGGTCTTCTGATGTAAGACCGTGGAATGTAGGGATATGTTGAAGAGGGATTTCCTTCGGAGGCGCATTTGCTGCAGAATCGACTATGGGGTATTGTAATGTAGAGGTTTGAGTGTTTGGCTGGTTTTGAGCCATTGGGTCGAATATATGCCAATAACCTTCTGGGATATCTAGGAGGGTATTCCTAGGTTGAGAGGGAATGGCTTTAACAGGAATAGTTTTAATAACACTTCCTCTATCTGAGATAATGAGAGTGCCTAATGTCTGAGGAGATTGAGTTTCTTCAAAGATGATTTTTACAGCATTTCCCTTGTCTGGGTTGTTCAATGGCTGAGTTGTCTCAAGAGGAGATCTCGGTTCCTCGGTTCCCCTGTCTCTCCTCCTCCTTCACAAAGATTACTGGAATTCCCTTCCTGCAATAGTTCTTGAGTATAATTTTCAATTTCTTGAAAGTCCTGTGCTTCAGTTTGACTATGCACCTCAGCAAAGGCTACAGATGGTGATCCTGTGGCCTGAAGGGAACTAGTAGGCTGTTTAGAAATAACTTTACTGGGTCCTACTGAAGGCTGAGATTCTGCTTTCTTGTAGATTTCGTCTATGAAGGTTGATCGGCCAAGGGTCACCGGCCCCTTAGCTTTTTCTGGCTTGGGTAGAGGTTTGGAATTTTTTTTTGGCTTTTTCTGCTTAGTCATGCACTCAAATTAACTACTAAATTCTACTCAAACAAAACAACATCAAATCTATAGGAAAGTGAGTAGAGGAGCAGGGCTTTTACATGCTCCACTTGTAGGTTCTTACCTTCCGTTTTGAAAACCCAATTCTCCCCTAGCAGGTTCGTACACTACTTTGAAAGAAAAGAACAAATGGCTACACTCTTCCTTGGCAACGACGCCAAAATGTGGAGCTATAAAAAGGGTCTCTTTCACCTCTAGTTACCTCACATTAATATGTCAATCCGGGAACATTTTGTTATTTCAAAGAGTGTCTCAGTCTGAGGCTATCATTTTCCAGAGTAATGTTAGTAGCACAATGTTTGAAAATACAAGAATAAACAGATGCTTGTTTACAGCTTAACTACTTCAAAATATTAAATCACACATTCAGAACACTAAGCAATTTATCAGTCAAGGGTTTGGTAGCAATAACCCATCCCTTTGGAAACTGATGGAAAAAGAAATTAGAGAATAGATCGTGGGTCTGGGAGCCGGACAGTAGATGTCAATGCTCACTACAGCCTGAAATCGTTCTTCACACCAATAACAAGAAATGGAACGACAGATAAGAAATGGAACAACAATTAAGAAATCAAACAACAAATCTGAAATGGAACATCAATCCTAAAATGGAACAGCAGTTAAGAAATAGAACAACAACTAAGTCTAACAAACTGTAACATCTCAGTCTATCAGATCAAATGCATTAATCACAATCTATAGGAATCAAACGGCAATCGTTCGCTCTTTAAGGGTGGATTGAATAACACACACAAATGGAACAACACTGATTACTGATAAATTATGGAACAGTACTTGAAAACCATACATCCACACAACACACTTAAATAGTAATCTGATCCAGTTATCACCTCAGTTAGAAAGAATACGACTGCATTTCAAGATAGAACAACATTATGTATAAATCCAACAATCGCAAAGATCATAACTGCCAAGATGAATTCCGTAATGTTAATGAATAAGTGCACAGCGCAAAGGCTCTGTAATGGAACAACAACAATATTCTGTAAAGACTAGCAGTATTATATCAACACCTAAAAGAACAGTAATATGATGCAGATTCAATACAACAGTTCTGTCTTTAGAAACCTTTATAAATTAAACATAACAGAGCATGTGATGTAAACTTATAAAACACATCAGATTACCAAATCACGTCGATAAGCAAACCACGCAAAAACCAAGCATAATGGTACAAGAGCAAGTGTCCTCCAGGGCCGGGCCCTTAGCCTCCAGGGGTACACCGCTTGAAGTTATTCCAGGCTCAAAGATGAAATAGTAACCAAGTTTGTATTAATGCATCAAGTAAAATTACAGTGGAGTAATTCTTAGCGAGACTCGATGATTAAAGTTTTGATCTTAAAAGAAATTACATAAAAACATAACAACATCTAACTCTCCCCTCCTTGCCGAGCTGACAGTGCTGCCCCTTTTATAAGGGTGGCGGTAGAGATATCTAAGTGCAGAAATAGATAAAACAACGATCCCTCAGGATTAAGGATCCCAAGGGATTCGCCGAACCATTAGTCTTCAGTCATTTCTTTCTTTTCCTACGCCGAGTTGATATCTCCACTTCCTTTCCTGGGCTGATTCGCTTTGATCTTGTTTGCATACGGTCTCCCATCGAAGGGACAACGGTTACCTCGTCCTTGTCTTTTCCTTTGGAATGACAACTTCTCGTTTTTCCTCCGTCTTGCATAAGGAAATGAAAATTGTCAGCGTTTTCGTCTTTCATATTAATCTCACATGTTTTATTACAATTCTTCATCGTTTTCGGAGTTCATGATGCAAAAAGGTTTGTAAATTCTAATGAAAAGACACTGAAATAATCATAAAAAACATACCTTCTTTAGTACTCCACAAATGCAACGACATTACTTAACCTCTGATCATCGATTCGCGATATGGCGTCACCCTATGCCACGTGTCTCCTTATGAGTGGTGACATGTGTCACCCTTTTTTCGCCTCTTATGACCCTGACAATTTTGAATCTACAGGCCACGTGTCCATCGTACCGCCACTTCATTTCTGACATCATATCCCACATGACATATCAGAACCAATCATTTTTCACCACGTGTCTCTCTGGAGGAGAGAGAAAAGGACCGGACCTACTCTAGTTTTGTGATGAAAATCCTTTGTTAATCTGTTTTTGACAATCCCTGACGCTTTAACACTGAAGGCATATATGTGTTGAAATTCACATATCGTAATTTTTATATCACCACATGCCCCGCTTTACCATTTCATTGATTATAAACTACGATATGCGATCTGCACCAAACCTCGTCGATTGCCGATTGCACTCCGCCAATTGGACCCCACCGATATGCCTGATCGAAAATTGGAGATCGTCGATATGTCTCTACTGTGGTGCTATGATTGAAGCTTCTGATAACTGATATGCGATATCAATGATTGTTGATGGTAGATTTTCTCTGACCTCTACTGCTCGTCTTTTAAAAACTTATGATATGCAGGACACTAAGCCTTTTTCCTTTGTTTCCAGCTTTTGAAGAAGGATTTTATTTTTGCCATAATGTTTGATGCTTGAACCCATTTGGATAGATCTATAGCTGATTGGAAAGATAATTTAGAGCTCTTCATTTTGATTTCACCTGCAAATTCATTTTAAAAACAATTGACAAGCAAAAAGCTTTCCCAACCTTTGACTGGTTTAATAAATGGCCCTTTTAACATGGAGAACTTTTAGGTTAGGACACCCAATGATTCATAGGCTAAACTGAACAAAATGAATAGTAAGAGGCCAACACCACTGATTCCTATTATGGGACCCTAACACATGGATTCCAAATGATAAATTTATGAATGGTTTCTATCTATTTCCATGCTTGTTGAGGAGGATGGTTCTGCTATGGTTGGTATTGATGATTGGTTGTTGGTTTCTAAAGTTACTTAGTGATGCTTGGAAGCATTGAATACTTAGCCCCATGTTGATGATGCTGAAGAGATTGATGCTCCATTGCCCTATCTTACTTTCTAATGAATGAGGATATTCATGTTTCTATCATTATGACTTTTGTGTTGTTGCTATCAATTGTTCATGTTGTAGGTTTCTATTTGGTGTATGGTGGTTGTTGATGAATATCATGATCTTTCTACCTTATTGATTGAGGTCCTTTATTTGGTTATAAATTTCATATATGTCTCTTGATATAAAGGTCATGAAAAGATACATATTGTAAGTCATTGTGAATTTCAGTCATACATGGGCTCTTGGAATCAAGTTATGTCATGTATGTACTCCCAATAGGTTGGGACATTGTTGTAAATTTCTGTCCAATTTGTACACCCCACATGTCATGTAACTGATGTAATCATGGGAGCATAGATTCCTTGGGCATAAGAGAGGTCATGTTTGGTTAAGTCATCAATTGAATATCTTTCAACAACTTAGCATATGTTCAAGGGGAGCATGGTCAGTATGCAGTTTTCATATTCAACAGATCAGACCTACGATTCTCATCTCCACAAAGGGGGAAAGAAGCCTTCATTTAACATTGGTCATCCCTTTTCCCTTGATGTCAAAGGGGGAGAAAATATTGGTGTTTGGAGAAGCTTGGTAAGAAGTCTCGGTATGTGTAGGTGTTTACACGTTGTGACCAAACACCAAAGTGGTTGCCATCAAGTCCAAAAGGGGAGATTGTTGGCATTATGGCAAATGTGTTGTCCTTGATGGAAACCTATTTGATAAAGATATCAATATGAAGGTTATGAAGATACTACATATGGTATGAATAGGGAAATGATAGATCATAGATAGATGAATGTTAAAATTAAAGTGTGAGAAAGTATACATGGATCCTATGAATAAGGGTTGCATACATATGCTGGTCCTACAAGGGAAAGTCCCATACAAAATCTGAACCATGGTATTTTGGATACCATTGGTCATTACCATGGTATTGGCCCATAGTAATAGGAGCGACAATGGTTATTTGATCCCATTAAAGAATACCAATGACATTACTAAGGGATAAGCCTAAGGTATTGGCTAAGGCTAAAGCTATATAAGGAGATGGAGATCAAGGTGTTATGTCTGCAAGTAATGAGTTATACATATATGATCGGATTTGGGACAGGTTTGCACCAGGGAAAAAGGAGAAGACTCATATATGAAAGATTTGGAAGTTTGTTGACATATATATTTGATTGATTTACTTGTTGCAAATGTCTAAGTACCTAACAATGATGAAACAATGATGAATTTGTATGCTATGATGTAAATAAATTAATTAGAAGTCTATATTATTGATAGTAAAGATTGTGAAAAGTGAAATTGTGTATGTAACAAAAGCTTTTAGATCTGTACATAGCTGTGTTTGGGAATATTCACGTACATATGTGGATCCATCTCTATAGGGTCACATATATATTTAGAGATAAAGTTTGCAGATCTGTATGCATGTGTTGTGCATGTTTTTATATAGAGGAAGCACATACATACGCGATTCTTAATAAGCACAGTCACGTACAAAATTTGATTTTGTTGTTTCTGGTTTGGTTCTACATTAAGTAACTTGATGCTTCAGAAAATCAGTTGATTTGCAGTGTGATAGTGTCTCAGATTCAATGCTTCAATTTGACATGTTTGTTTGGGTTTATTGTTGATATGGGTCCAGTTTGAAAATTTGATGAAAGGTGGCCTATAGGTTGTGTGATGATTGTTTGACAGGTGGATCCAGTTTGAAACATTCTAGAAAGTGGTCCATAAGGAGCCTAGGTTTGCAACCTTCAGAAAGGGAGTACGAGCTTCCTTCCAGCAGAATCTGGTAAAATAATATTAAGGGTTTGTATCTCCCTTCTAGTAGGAGCTGAAGAACAAGTGGAGGTTGTAGCCTCCTACAGGTGAGTTCTTGCGTACTGATAAGAATCTGCATCAATACAAATGTAGTGAAGTTTTTCTTTATATCATAAGAAAGAAGACAGAGACAACAACAACAATGCTTTTCTCCCACATTGGGTTTCCACCTAAAAATCTTGGTATTCTATGTGTTTTGTTGTGATTTCTTATGTTGTTTACTACACACTGAAAATTAATTAATCTATTGATACAATGATTAAATATAATCATTTGATAGAATACATGAAAAATAAGTAAACTGGATATACGTAGATTTCTTTCAATAAAATAACGTACATAGATATGTTGCTTAAATAGCAATAGCGTACATAATTTAGAATATAAAATTTCAAGGTTTGAAGTCTAAAATATTGGTTCACCCCCCCTCAGTATTTTTTCCAACATGAAAGTAGAGGAGGCACACTGGCTATCTTTGAAGGTTGAGGAGAAGATTGTAAGGAACCAATTTGGTAGAGGAAAGGGTATTGCTAGAGGAAGAGGATAACGGTCAAGTAGAGGAAGATATACAACACAAAATGAAGGAGCTAGTGGCTAAAGTCAACAACGACAACAAGAGGGAGACTTCATAGCCGGAAGATCCTTTTCCATAGGATGAGGAAGAGGCAAAGGAAGAGAGATTCATTGCTACATATGTGGTAGGCTTGGACACATGGCATATGAATGTCTAGAAAACAGGGATACATACCGAAGAATTTTTGTTGTTTCTGCAACAGAATAAGAGGAACCAAAGGTACGAGGCAGAAAATATACCAAAGATGGGAAAGTCTCTATCGCTTAAGAAAGTGATGTTTAAAAATATTGTCGAACTAGCTTAGAGGAAGGATTTGTTCAGGACTATTGGAAAATTCCAAGGGAAATATTGCAAGGTGGTCATCGATAGTGGCAGCCCAGAAAACTTGGTGTCTACAAAGGTGGTGGATAAGTTGAAATTAAAGAAGATGAAGCATGAAACACCTTAGAAGTTTTCATGGCTTTAAAAGGGTCATCAATTGTTGGTGAATCAATAGTGTGAAGTGGAGTTATAGATAGGCAGTTGTAAAGATAAAATCTTGTGGGATATCATACCCATGGATGTGTGCGACATTCTATTGGGTAGACCGTGGTAGTTTGATAAAGGTGTTGAGGATGACAGGAATAAAAAAATTTATAAATTCCAAAAGGATGACATAAACCATAACTTGTTTCCTTTGCAAGAAGAGGGGACATCTAAGAATGATCATTCCAAGGCATTATTATTGAGTGGGAAAGAGTTTTTGCAGCAGATGTAAGAAAATGAGGTAAGATTTATTTTGATGTGTAAACCTACGGTAATTCTTACTTCCACTAGTATTAATAATTTTCCTTTTGTGATTCAAGATATGTTGAATGAGTGTAGTGATATCATAGTGGATGACTTGCCTAATGAGCTTCCACCTGTGAGGAGTACAAGTAACCATATTGAATTGATATCAGGAGAAAGTTTACCAAATAAAGCTACATACATAATGAATCCTTAGGAAAAAAAAGAAATCAAAAAACAAGTGCAAGAGCTATTAAATAAAGGACTAATTAGAGAAATCCTTAGTCCATGTGTAGTACCAATAGTGTTGAACCCTAAGAAATATGGAGGTTGGCACATGTGTATAGACTCCAAAGCATTGAACAAGGTCACAATCAGGTACATATTTCCTTTACCTCACATAAATGATTTCTTGGACTGTTTAAGTGGTGCTAGTTGTTTCTATAAGATTGATATGAAGAGTGGGTACCGTTAGATCAAGATTAGAGAGGTAGATGAGTGGAATATGTCATTTAAAACCAATGATGGATTGTATGAATGGTTGGTCATGCCATTTGGGTTGCCTAGTGCACCCAGTACCTTCATGAGATTGATGAATAAGGTGTTAAAAAAATTCATAGGGAAGTTTGTAACTCTGTATTTAGATGACATCTTGGTTTATAATCTATCCAACAAAGAACACTTGAAGGTATGTATTAGAGAAGCTAAAACAAGAGAATTTGCTTATCACTTTGAAGAAATGTTCATTCCTGAAGAAAAAAATTGTGTACTTTGGCTTTGTCACATCCAAGGATGGTCTAAATATGGATCTTGATAAGGTAAGAGCTATTGTCGATTGGCCCTTTGCTAAAAAAAAAAAATTGAAGTTAGAAGTTTTCATGGTTTGGCTAGTTTTTATAGGAAATATATCAGGAATTTTAGTAAGATGATTGTTCCAATTGTGGAGAACATAAACAAGGAAAAACAACCATTCTAGTGGTCTACTAAACCAAAAAATAATTTTTAGATATTGAAGAAGAAGATCACAGAACAACATGTGTTGATCTTGCCAAATTTTAGCAAACTTTTCCAAGTGAAGTGTGATGCTAGTGGAGAAGTGATTGGAACTGCATTAAGTAAGGAGGATAATCCCATATAATATTTTAGTGAGAATTTGGCTAAGACAAGAAAGAAATATACTTCTTATGACAAGGAGTTCTATGTTGTGGGTCAAGATCTAAATAAATGAAGGCATTATTTATTGTCTAAAGAGTTTATTTTGTAGACAGATAATCATGCCTTACAGTACATTATGCAACAACCCAAATTAAGTCAAAAGAGGAATTTGATTATGCAAGGAAGTCAAGTCCAAATCATGGGGTTTGACCCCATGAAGGAGCTATATGAGGAAGGTGTAGATTTTAATGAGGCTTATAAAGCTTCTAAAAATCCAACAATCCAAGATAGGAGTATGTGGCTTGATTACATGCTTCAAGAAGGATTAGTGTTAAAAAAAAAGCAACTTGGCATTCCAAAGTTCTCAATGAGGGAGAATTTATTAAAGAAAAGCATAGTGGAGGTCTTACAGGACACTTTGGCCATGGCAAGACATATGAGAAATTGAAGCATTTTTACTACTAGCCAAAGATGAGGACTAATGTGCAGAAGTTTACGAGCAGTTGTAGAATTTTATATCATGCAAAAGGGAAGAGCCAGAGTACAAGGTTACATACACCATTACCAATTCCATATAGTCAATAGGATTTAGTAAGCATGGAATTCGTATTGGGTTTGCTAAAAAATCAAAAGGGTAATGATGCAATCTCTATTTTAGTGGAAATTTTTTCAAAAATGGCCCATTTCATTCCCCGTTTAAAAACTAGTGATGCTACCCATGTTGCTAATTTCTTCTTCGGAGAAGTGGTGAGATTGCACGGAGTGCCCGAGAGAATTGTCTTAAATCGAGATACCTGATTCTTGGGGAATTTCTGGAGGACTTTTTGAAGTAAGTTAGGAACAAAATTGAGCTTTAGTTTAGCTCATCACCCTTAGAACGATGGGTAGATTGAGGTAGTTAATAAGAGTTTGGGGAATATATTGAGGAGTTTGGTTGGAGACCAATCGAAGTAGTGGGATCAAGTGCTTACACAGGTTGATTTGCCTACAATGATTCTCCAAACACAATCATTGACCAAAGTCATTTTTAGATTGTGTATGGGATGCATATGAGAGAAGTACACAAACTCAAAATTTTGGGAGAGCAAAGCAAATAAGTGCAATAAGAGAAGAATTTGTTTCAAATATGTAGGAGATCCATGAGTAAGTGAAACAAAGGATACAAGAAAGTAGATTAGAATATAAGACCATAACATATATTAAGAGGATAGAACAAATATTTGAGGTGGGAGACTTAGTGTTGGCACACTTAAGGAAGGAAAGATTTCCTAAAGGGGAGTATAATAAATTAAAATTAGTCCTTGTAAGAAACTCAAGAAATTTTCAGAAAATGCATATGAGATAGAGTTTCCATTAGGGATTGACATCTCTCCCATCCCCAATGTTGCAAACCTAAACAAGTATCAACCTAGAGAAGAGGTGCAGACAACAGGTGATAGTGGACAAGGACAAATTCAGTGGCAGAAGCAGTTACAAGTAGAAAATCCTTTGCAAACAGAGAATATTTTAGACAACAGACTGATTAAGAAGATGAGAGGAAAGGAATACTATGATAATTTGGTGAAGTGGAAGGAACATCCAGTAGCTGATGCAAATTGGATGACTACCACATTATTACAGAAAAAAATGATAGAACTATTGAAGACCTTATGGGAAAGAGGCCTTGAATTCTTTGTTCCTTTGGAAGATGATGCAGGGGCATTCGTAAAATCCAATTGAACTAGAGTTCAAACTATTAATTTACCAAAGGAGTTTGTTCCTCAATTAGTGGGTTTGTTAGGATATAGTGTGTTTTTAATTTCCATGTAATTGTTCTACTCAATCCTATTTTCATGGATCTAGAGCAACCTATGATGTGTTCATATAAATATTGATTTAATAAAATGGAGTGTGCGGTGGAGGACGGTGTGGATTTCCAATAAAAATTGTGAGCAATCCTTCTGAATCTCTTGTTCGTATTTTGTTATCATATACATATATATTGTAAACATTGCAGGGGATTTTCATACGTCCAAGATTTGTTTGAATCCCCACAAACAAATATAGAAGCAGGTTGGATCATCACTTAACACCTGCGTGAGGTGAGAATGCAAAAATGTTGGAGGAGAGGCAACAATGATAACCAAAACTTATTTGAAGGATACATATAGAGAAGATACATACTTAGCTTTTTCTAAAAAGTGATAGGAGTTTGTCCTTTAATGAAGGCCAAGGAGACAAACTGAGGTTCTATCAGGATAGTCCCATTGATTAATAGTAAATAGGGTGACATGTCTCAGAGGGTCTTCCTCGGGAAGATCAAACAAAGAGAACATAAAGGAAGCATCAGGTTGATGAGGACCTAGGATGATGTGGAAGCCAACGAATGTATAAATTGTTGGGTGGTGTGAATTTGTTTTATTGGTACATAATTGATGAGGTGTCCACAAAGGAAAGGATGACTCCTCTCAAAATGAGGAGGTATGCATACTTTTAAAAAGGGTCGGGGATAGCCTTTGAAGGATGCGAGGGACAAAATTTAACATAAATATCTATGTCTCAGAGTCTATCTCCTAGTAGGTAAAGTTATTGCACACTTTTGGACAGGTCAAGGTGACGTGTCTTGGTGAATGAGGAATTTCACACCAAGATAGGGAACCAGGTCTTGTGGTTCGGTTGTATTGTGAGAAATAGGAGGAAAGTCTAAAACACTAGAGCTAATAAGGTGGTAGCCTTGATATATGATATATACATGCTTGGTCTCGGTGGGTATGATAAGAGGCTTGAGCTGGTGGCTTGTATAAAAAGGTAAGACCCTCTTCTTTTTTACTACACACCCACACACACACACATAGGCTCCGGGGGATATATAATAGAAGATCTCAGTTGTAGTGGTTTTGGTTAGGAGTTGGGACTTTTATATAATGTTTTTATATAAGGTTAACAACCTGTGCCATATCTCATGTCTGAATATTACTCTATAAATTTTTCAATATAATTAGTAGACCTCTCACTCCACCTACTCCCAAGTTTCCATTAATGACACCCTCAAAGTGGCTATAAGAAATACTATAATCCACCACTAGTGTATTCATTAATTTGGTTGGATTTAGGTTTTTATTGCTGGGTTGTGTTATATTCTTTCCACGACTAACCTACGTAGTGAACCGGGGGGTTAGAGGGGGGGCGGAGCCCCCTCTTTGTTGTGCCGATTGTGCAGCGGGGGGGTCACAGGGGGGGTGGCAGCCCCCCTTGTCCAGGGGGTTTGAGGGGCGCGGGTAGCCCCCCTCTACGGGGTTTGGGGCAGTGCCCCGAGAAATTTTTTTTTGGACCCTATATTAGGTTGGGCGAACCTACCTATGGTTTTCGGTCCATGGTTTTGGACGCGATGGTTTTTCGGTCCATGGTATTCGATGCTTCAACATGTATAAATATGTATTGTAACATTGAAAGGAATATAAAATGAAAAATCAAGCCGGTAGTCTCGGTTTTGAGATCCAGTGGGAAATCTCTGTGTATATGTGTTTTATGTGTTATTCTCTCGCATTTTTATTTTTCCTATGATTTAGAATTCGTATGCAGGTATTTGTTTACGGGGTTAAAACCTACATATCATCGAGATTGTCCTTGCATCCCACGGATCTTAAGGGACTTGTCTCCCCACTTGCACAATCTACTGTCGTCAACCTATGACGATCATGTTGAGAGTACATCGTCAACTAGTTAAAACAAAGTAAATGGACATAAAGGAAGATCTAAAATTCCTTGCAAACTATGTGAAGGCGATCATGCCCTCCACCATTGTCCTTTTTTAGACAAAGCTAAAAGAGTCTTGGATAATGATCCCGCGTCACCGCAACGACTTCCTCCTCAGTACAATAAACTCTTGCCGAGTCCATCGATAGTTGAAAATCTGACTGGCACACCTTTGTTGTCATTCAAAGCACCTATCGTTGAAGATAAACCCTCTAAGTCCATCCCAAACCAGAGTGAACAGGTCGAGATGACAGTTGACCCAGTCCTGTCTTCAGAAGGTCCACCTTTAGATGATACAATCACCAAATAGAATGAGGATGACATCGTTCAAATTCATTTTGTTAACACAGACTCCGATGAACATGGGGGAAATCTACCCATTCCTTTACCGTAGGAAGGAATTTCGTCAGAGATTTATCTGGCCGTTTATTCAGTCCCACCTCCAAGAAAGCTAGTCGTTTCCTTCGATTGTAATCTACTTGAAATACCTCGCCTACCATCTAATGTACCATTCTGAATTATAGTACAAGCTTACAGAATGATCATCGTTGGTACTATTATAGATGAAGGGGCTTCTGTGAGTATCCTTTCCTCAAATACTTGGAAATCCCTTAGTTCGCCATTGCTTTGGCCTGAGATTCGAAATCTGACAGGCTTCAACAAAGGAACCAGTCGACCGTTAGGGATCCTTCCAAATTTACCTATAACTTTGAGAAGGAAAACCGTTTATCTAAACATAATGGTAATCCAAGGACCTTTAGATCACAATCTACTCCTTGGGTGTGACTACATTTATAGCATGGGAGCTATTGTTTCCTCACTCTTTCGAGTGATGTGTTTTCCGCATGAAGGAAGACTGGTCCAGCTCGTAGACCAGCTTTCATTTCCTAGTTCACACATAGCTAATAGTCAAATGCCATCCCTAGCTGGTCTTTTTGCACAAGGAATGTCTCATCATTCTCCAATCAATCCACCTAATGAACGCGAGTGATTCGGTGAATGTGACTAAACCCAGGGGGCATGCACCCTGGTCTGCTTTGGTAGGAAGAATTTGGGTATAGGGTAGGTTTCCGCAGAGGATATATGACTACTCTAACACAACCGTCCATTTAGGAAAATGGGATTAGACTGGAATAAAATTCCCTCGTCAAAAGTTATGTGAGTGGTTATATCACAACAGTCACCTTTGTCCATTTCGATGGACATCGCCAAGGAAGTGTTTTTTCTGCGACATGGAGAGAACAATCTTGTAAATGCAAGAACTTTCATATGGTAACCTGGAAACTATACTTTTCTTTATACCTGGGGGCATGCAAACCTCTTGTATGCAAGTGAAAAGTGATCAACGTAACTCTAACCCCGTAGATTTTTACTAACTTCAACTGCTTAAGTTAGGTGATTGGTCTAGTCAACCATTCACCTTTGCAAGGGCCAAATGGCACTAGCAAAGTAAAGGAAGAGTTTTCCTACCTAATCGTAGTAGTTCTTTAACCCCTAGGACAGTAGTTGGTCGTTCCTAGCTTGCATACAAAAGGCTCTGGAGCAAAGTTGCACATGGGGCAAGCTCCCTAAAAAATGAACCTACTGATGAGACATCCTTATTATATGACAGGCATGAGCAGTTTTACATGAAGCTCAAGCTCATTAAAAAATAAACCTAGCAATGAGCATATGTTCCACTAGAGTTTAAGATCATTAAAAAGTGAACCCACCTCCTATAAATAGCCATTGCGATCGCATAATTATCAGCTTTTGAACCTTGGTTGTGTTCTCACCATCACCTCAACTTTTCTTAGCCGATCATACGCCTCCATTTGATTGTTTACCCCTTATTAGGAATAGCTGCGATGAGTGATTCTATTAGCCACCTTCTTTACACTGCCATGATTGAAAAGTTCCAAACCTTAACTAGAACCAGTGGCTATCTAGAAACATCACTCGTTCCTCAGAAAATGAGTCTACTTTAAGCTCTTTTCATCTGATTCATAAAATATGAAAAGATTGCAGAGAAATTTGCCTCTCTAGCTCATTAGAGTGATTGGAAGTGCCATCCCTCCTCCATATTTTAATATTTTTGGACCTGAGGGATCATTACACAAAAGGATCGAGTGCTTATCTTATTCGGCTCGTTAAAACTATAAAAAAGTCATCCCTTTCATATTGTTTTATATTTTTTCGGACATAAGGGATTATATTACAAAAAAGGAATACTGGAGTTTCCTTTCTACCTCTTTTCAGATTCTCTAAAATTGAAAATTACCGAGTTATCTTTGTCGTTAAACTCGTTAAAACAATAGCGACAAACTTGTCCATGCAGACAAGAGCGAGTTTCACTGTCGCTAGGGTCGTTAAAATATAGCGACAGGTTTTCTCGAAGGGTGAATTATAGAACAAGCATATGTTATCCTCCTCAAGCTTGAAAAAAATAAAAAGGTACTAGTCAGAAATGACTGGGGAAAAATTGGGAAAAAAACTTGAAGAAACTTTATTGGTAGCAGGCTTCTCTTGAACATGACACTTTCACTCCATCACCATGATTGAGTCGGGTTGGGTTATTCCGTTCACCGGTCATATAGCCATTGGTCCTCTGTACCATCGATTTTTGGGGTTAACACTACCAATCCATTTTAGTGTCACTGATATGTTCAAGAGAAGTCGCTCAGAGAATTCACCAACCCAGCTTATGTCTCATCCGTTGTAATACCTTTACACTTCATTCTTTCATGACTGCTACCCTGAACCTTGTATCATCAGATCGTTTTCACCTCCCCAAAATCATTTGCTCCATTTCGTGTCATAGATGTGGGATTCATTAAGGCCCTCCTACGACGGGCCACTTCTAGTCAACATCAGCTCATCATCCAAGAACTCAACCCAGGAACAACCCTTTCAGTACTTTGAAGCTTGCATGCCTCAATGGCAGGTTTCTCACTTTCGGCGACAAGTTTACATTAATGGCCTTCAATCAAAATATTTTGCATGGTGTTTGACATCGACTCATGTATTCACACAACGTGAATTGTACTGCAGTACCTTGAGGGTCATTATCATTATCGGTGATTCCTCTCGTGCCTGTTAACAACTTACATCATTGGTTGGTAATCAGGCAATGTCTTTCCATGTTCAACGCTAGAACATCTTTCACATGGATCGACTTGTACTTTGGGTGAAGATTGAACGAGTTTTGAAGACACCAGATCTAGTTTCATCCATCCGGGCTGCAATATATTTAGGAAAATAAAGACATCAAATGTACATCATAGCTGCATAGATAATCATCCAAGATAAGGGATGATGGCTCTACCAAAATCATCAATCTGCTAATTAGACAGTTGTCTATCCTATGTACATGAAAATAAATTTATAAAGCTGAGCATGGGAATGCCCACCTCAGCTAGATCATGAAAATATTATGAAGATAATGTATTCTATTATATCTTATCACAGGTCACCTTCCAGTTCGAAAAACCTCAGATCCTCATGATAAAGCATTTCACCCGACATCAGAAGATTTATAACCTCATGCTTTAGGGGGCAATTGTTATAGACATATTTGGGCACTGCAACCCCAATCAAATATGTCCATAAAACCAAGGGCTTCTACGTCCCTAAAAGTGTTGTTTCATACCCTAAAGGAGCGAGGTCAACTGATTACATCATCTCGCAAAAGTTCTCCATGAAAAACTACTCAGATCTGGTCAAAATTGGACCATACAGACTGCTCAGTGCTAAGGCTGTGATGCATCTCACTTGCTACATGCAGAAAGTGTGATGCATATTGGAATTCCCTTTTGTAGGGTGCGATGAGTGAGAGTAGACAAATGGCAGAGGCAGTTGGCTAGGTGGAAACCAAGAGAATCTTCTAGAAACTGCCCATTTGACACTTGCCTCTCTGAATTTTCCCAAAGATGAGTAAAAGATCATGAAATATCCAAGTGGAACCAAGAACTATCAGAGAGATGACACTAATCAAAATCCTAGAAGCTGACTCACCCACCTGTAAAAATCTATATATGGATCCCTCATCCTAGAGATCCAAAGGCTGGAACTTTGTATTTCGTAAGGAAGTGTTGTTGGTTTGTTAGTGAAACATCATAGTGTTGGGTGATGTAAGATTTTCATGAGGTGAAGAGGGCTTTCATGCTGGGTGGATGGAACTGGGTTAGACCAATGTGTTTTAATCCTCCCTTCTACTACTTCTACCAATAAAGCTATATGATTTTTCCTCCATATTCTTATATATCTCCAAATCTTGTATTGATATATGCATTTGTATGGTTAATATACATCTGATCCTATATTTTTATGGTTATAGATCTCTATGCTTTGATGGTATTATGCTGCTTCTACTCTACAGGTGTTCTTTGAAGCGGGACAAGTAAGGAAGGAGTGGCAAAGCTCTGTCAAAGGAGGGATGAAACAAGAAAGGAGCCAAGTGAAAGACTGAGGTTGGTACTCTCTGCCTCTCTCTCATCTATCTATTGGGTCACTATAATACTAGTGATTACCCCATTACTATTTTAGTTGCACCCCTTATTAATATTTTTGTGCCCCTATTGTCCCCATATTGTTATTACTATGCCCCATAGAATTCCTCTATTGTTATTTTTGTGGCTTTATATTATTATTGTTAGGTCAGGTGAGTTATATTGTAACTCCTTAGACTCCTATATATAGAAAGGAGTTTTTGTCATTTGAATCATCCAAGAATTGTTCATTTATGTAATGTAAAGGAGGTTGCCCCCTCGAAGAGGCTAAATTTTAAGGCATTGATCTATCTTTTCTATGTTTTTCTTGAGCTGGTTTCATAACACTTGTGTTAAAATTTCTTCTTCCTCTGTCTCTAGCAAAGGTGACTTGTCACCTTTCTGTGACTCACGTTGTTACTGTTCCACCTGTTCCTTGTCAGTGCGTTCTTTCTCCACACGAGCCTTTTCCACGGCTTCCTTCTTTTTCTGTTCTACCAAAGTGCATGCAGCCTTCTTAGTGGCCTCCTTTCATTTCTACGTGACAGAACTTTCCACACCCATGCTTGGTCCAATAGCTAAGTCTGATGGGGCATGCCACTCTACAGGCCATTTCGCTACAACCTCCTGCACATCCATTTTTGTCACCAAATAGGGAAAGTCATGCCACTTCCAAGGAAAATTTAGGGGCTAATATTTACCCATGGGCTAATTTTCAAAACTTTTTTCGAAAAAAAAGATTCACTAATTTCCATTTTTTTGTAAAAATGATTGGCCCAAATTTTATATAATGAAATTATTTTACCCTAAAAATGGACAAAAAATTATATATAGACTATATAAAAATATTACGAATTTGAATATTTTTACAAAAATATCTCCAAACATTTTATAGAGTTCATATTATGGACTAATGGGATTCGCCAAGGTTTCTAAACTTTAAGATAAATTTCCGTCCTTAAAATTTTCCCTGCCCACATCTACTATGGATCTTTCCGTGCCTGGATATATACTCTGTGGAAGTCAGCCTTGAGTGTCACGTAGGCTGACAACTATGTGAACAAGGTTCGGGACAACCTCAGACGTTGATTGATGGCCATGTAGATACTCATTTCCATAACAACCCAAAATATCTTCATCTCTATAATTCGTGCGACATCCTTTGTAGACCATAAGGAAGAGCATTGTGTTGCTTCTGGCAATCCTTCCTCGAGCAGAGGAAATTGGTTATCCTCTGAAAACTCCCATGCAACAAGCACAATTGATATTAATAACCAAGCATAGTGGTACGACTTGGTTTCATCCTGGGTTTCACGGCATTTCACTAGGAACTCATGATAGAGGTATCCGACCCAACTAAATTATACGCCTTTTGCGCACTATGCAGCAAGGGAAACCACTGGCGCCAGAACTTCATCCGTGCGGCATTTTCTCATCACCTTCCCTACTAAAATTTGGGCTATCAATTGAACTGTCAAGACTGTTATAGAAATAATTGAATACCCTCGTGACTTCTAAAGGAGGTTGTAATCCCTCTTCATCCTTTTTGCGAGGTATTTTTCCCTCGTCTTTCTGCCAAACTCCTTAGCCGGGTTCACACCTTTATAAGGTAGGTGCGTGATTCTATGAATGAGCATGTATGTAATGGGGATAGGCCCTCCTAGCCATAAACAACCATCATGCACCAATGTGAGCAGTTAGCGCACACATATCATATTGATGGGGGTGCAGCGATAATGGGGCACCCACAACAGATTGAGCAACCCTGAGTGCTCGACACCGCAAACCCATTCCTCCATTTCCAGCGTTGTAACACCTGATTCTACATAATAAACCCTGTGCATATACTTTTTCATTGCTAAGTGTGGAAATTTAGCATGGTCTGTGAAGTCCCAATCCTCCATTTCCAACAGTGGACCCTTGCGAGCTGCAGGTCTTCAAAAGGGACCTACTCAGGTAGCAGGGGCATAGATATAGCGAAATTCTCAGAATCCAAGTCCTTCATGACCTTTAATTTTCCCTTCCATGAAGGGATATATTTGGGTAGCCTTTTATGGGTTCCACTCCTTCAGCATCAATATCTTTTGTTCCCTGGGCTTCTTCCGCCTCCAGGTCCACTACCTTCTCCAGCTGCTTATCTTTCTTATTCTTATGTGTTTCAGTATGCTTCCTTGGGTACATGCACACTGGCACTGGCTTCTTCTACCTATCCTTTATGGATTTCTTTGATTTGGCTGGTGGGGTTTCTCTCGTAGGGTTAGGCTTCGGCCTATGTGACCTCGACACCATAGGCACAGGAGTTGGAGCTTCCATACTTACAACTCTCAAGCCAACTGTTTCAGAGACAACATCAAGAGTACTCACATTTTTAGTAGGACTTGGTGTAGACATTTTGTCAAGAATAAACTTCTAGTTTATTGCAGGCAACTCATAAAATGTAGGGCTCACAACGAAATCTTCCCAAAACTTTCAGCTCATAGGAAACAGATAGCGAAATTCACTAACAATTCTAAGAGCGCAAATTTTTCTCTGTTTGACCAGCATGCATAATTTATAGGGGGTTTTGAATTCAAATTCAGCTGCTCCCCCCAATTTCTGACATTAATTGTTGTTTGGCAGCATATCTTCAAAGATTTTTTCCTTAAATGTCACCAAATTGCTCCACTTAACCGTCTTTTTGACCATCAAGTCATGAACAATAACTCCAATGGTCACTTTCCTATTGTGCTGCATGGTACCTTCCTCTATGGTGCAGCTTCCTTAGCACAAATTCCTAGGTTGCAACTCGATTAGTCTCCACGCAGCCTGCTTGCTGCATTGTCCTCCAAGCTGGGAAGTGTAACTTATAGTCTTGCGCACCCTTGCATCTGCCTAGAGCACTAAGACTATCATGTTGTCATATAATCATTATTCAGGATCCCCTGTATACAATTTCAACCTGCTCCCATTCACTCTTCTTGGGAAGGGTTCCCCATTCAACTTCGCGCGCTGAATTGTGCCTCCATCTATAATTTCTTTGACAATATATGGCCCTAACCAATGCATCTGGAATTTACCTATAAATTTAGTGAATTTACTATCATATAACAAGACAATATCATTTTCCTTGAATGTGTGAAGCTTGATATGGTGATCATGCCATGCTTTTTCACATTCCTTATGTACCTGTTGATGGAATGCTACCAAAAATTGATCTTCTTCGAGCTCCATTAGTTGCGCGAGCCATTCCTCCGAGGCCTCACTATCTGCTATATTCATCAGGGATTCTATGTGAAAACTTGACACAATTTACTCCATCGACATTATAACATTGACCCCATATCCTAATCTGAATGAAGTTTTCCCTATCAAATTCTTACAAGTAATCCTATAAGGCCACAGTACTGCAGGTATGTGCACATCTTAGTTATTTCACTGTGTGTTGCAAATATTCGTCAGCGCATTCTATAAAATCTTATTAAAGGCTTCCATAGTTCCATTGGCCTGAGGGTGATATGGAATGCTCTTCTGGTGGTGGAACTGGGATTATTTAGTCAACACGTTGATTGTTTCGTTCAGAAAGTGCATACCCCTGTCACTCATCAACACTTTCAGGCAACCAAATCTGGTTAAGACATACTCAAACAAAAACTTTGTTGATGTAGCCCTTATACAATCCTTAATCTTCTATGCTTCCACCCATCTGGTTAGATATTTTATCGCCGTGATAATATAGCGCGCACCTATCTTCTTCCTAGGCCGCTGAATTGGCCCAACGAAATCAATCGCCTATTTCTCAAAGGGTTACAATGATACTTGAGGATTTAGTGGCAACTCATCTCTTTGCGATGGTATGCGAGCTCTTTGACATGCATCACACACCTTACAATACACCTTTGCATCCTTTTGCAAAGCTGGCCACCATAGACTAGCGCAAAATCTTTTGCATAGTCTCCTTGCATGGATAATGACCTCCCACAGCTCCCCCATGAGCTTCAGTGAGAATGTTGTCTCGCTCAAAAGCCGACACATATCTTCGTAATATTTCATCGGCACCCATCTTATACAGATGTCCCACAATAATTGAAAAATCATCTATGAACACTACTAATTCCTTCTTTTGTTGACTTGTATATCCTTCTGGTGCCATCCCTCTAGTTAAGAAGTCAATAATATCAACAAAATGATCATCCGCTACGTGCATGGTAAAGAGATGCGCATATGGAAACCCTTCCTCTAAATTATTAGGCTCCTCTCCTATTTCTATCCGTGACAGATGGTCAAGTCATGCATTTAAACTTCCTGGCTTCGTAATTACTTCAAAGTCATAGTCCTAAAATAATAGCAACCATATGCAGATCTTCCCCCCAACACAAGCTTATTGACCAAGTATTTCAAGGCAGAATGATCTATGTACATCTTGAAATGCCCTCCTAACAGATAATGCCTGAATTTTTGTAGCGTCTACACCATGGCCAATCCTTCACGCTCAGTCGTTGAATAATTCTTCTCAGTTGTTGAGGAAAATTAATTACCTTTCATTTAATTGCCAACCTGGGGGTTTTGTAAAACTTGTGAAGCATGCGTGCACTGTATATGCTAGAAATTAACTTCCAATTTAGATCAATCTAATTACGAAACCAAATAACAACAAACCAAATTCACCTATTCTAATTCAACAATCAATTTGAAATAAATTATGGTACAGTGTGTGGAATTGAAATCTTAATCTATCATACTTGTAGAAATTGAAATATTGATCTACCACACTTGCAGGAATGGAATAGCACACCACTCTCTCAGAAATGAAATTTCATGAAATGAAATCTACTCCAAGCTAGGATCATGTGTGCATTATCAAATCAAGATCCTATGAAATGAATAATCAAAACCACATGATCTTAAATGAAAGCAAAAAAAATCATTCTTAACCTCTAAATATGAAAGAAAATAAAAACAATCACTCTTAGCCTATAAATATGAAAGCAAATAAAAACAATCACTCTTAACCTATAAATATGAAAGCAAATAAAAAAAATCACTCTTAACCTCTCACACAGGGAAATACATGAAAGAAATAAATCTTAATCTATGAAAAACAATAAATCTCACACATTATAGGTGGCCAATCCAAAAGCATGAGAGATAGAAAGTTGAGAGGCTCCATATGCAAGCATAACCAAATCAAAGTGAACATCACTCATGAGTATGGTGCCAAATCTAAATTTTATATTCAAACATGAGTATTTCCCCAACTTTACACATGCCTAAGGAGAAGGCTCTCCTACTTATACAAAAACATAAGAAGCTACCTCATTAATGGAGGTCCATTAATCTCTCCCTAGATCCCTAGAAAATCTCATAGAGTTACAATTCAAATAGTTAATGATGAGACACATATCCTCTTTGACCTTTATCCAAATATTCTTCCATATCTTGAAGGGAATTCGAATTTGAGCATTGGAGGCCACATAAGGGTGCCTTGGAAGCTTCCAAATGACCTACACATGTCATGAAACTCAAGCCACTTTTAAGTATTAACAAGTATATGTCATTTTTCTAAGTTTTAACCATTTAATTCACTTATAATACTAGAAATCATTAAATTTTGGAAAACACAAAGGTAACCCCATATAATTATGAAAATGGAGGTTAATGAAAGGTTATATGGTCATGGAGTTGTGACATGTGAGTGAAATTGTGGCGATAAAGGTGAAGGTGGATGATAATTCGAATACATTTTGGAGGCTCTACATACCCCCCAACTGATGTTATTGCATGTCCTCATGCAATATACTGCATTGCTTGGTCATGATTTGCTTTTGAATGAGCTTGGTTTATATCAATTGTCATTAAACTTTGAATTTGAAAATTTCATTTCTTTTTGCAAAGTATTCCTTGTCATACATTGAATTGCAACATGTTTGGTTGGTTCTTGTGTGAAAACCAAACCTTAATTGGCATCAGTTCTTGTCTTTCAATACCTTGTTTCTTTTCGTTGTAGCAAGATTCATTAAACATATTTAAGAATGGATCTTTAAATCAGCCACATAATATGCTCATCAGTTAGGCATTTATTTGCAAATCACATAGCTTTTGAACCATACTACAATTATAATGATTAGGAAAAGTATGTTAGGATGAAATGAAGTGAAATGGAGTGAAGTGATATGGATGTGACAATAAATTGATGTCCCTTCCCCTCCCCCCAACTAAAGGTGTTTACGGGTTTTTTCAAATGAGAAAGGAAATATGGTGAAGTATTTTGCAAAAATTATAATTTCAGTATTCAAGGAATTCTATGATTAAAAGCTAGAAAAGAAAATACCTTTACTTACCTAGGAAGCAGACAAACTGTGCATATGCAGAGAAGTTGTAACTTCTACTGGATCATGGAATAGAATGTAGAATTTCATCTGCTTCTTAATTGCATAAATGGTGGATGAGGTGGTGAAAGTGGAGTCTTTATTGTTGTTGCTAAATCTGTTGTATCTGCTGCAAAATGTTGAAATGATATAGCTTTCACCTCCTACAAAACCCAATGGTACAATTCTATTCATGCGAATGAATGTGTTGTTGTCGAGAATGAAGAGAAGTCATTGGATTACTAGCCATTGATGAATGTTGTTAACCAATGCAAGGAAAACTCACCATTAATGTCAACGAGTGCCAAGGTACCTAAGTACATCTTGCAAAGTGTGAATAGATGAGCTAATGTCGAGCCACTCGCAAGATCTAACGATCAAGGGACATTGATGTATTCCCATGATTGTTAGCGAGAGAACTTGTCATTGATGCATACAACCCTCAAGGTGCTAATAAGGACTCTATCCTTGAACCAAGATAATGCGCTGATGTCGATAGGCTAAGATTTGTTAGAAGGGAGGCATTATGAATCCCCCATCATCTAATGCGAGTATGGAATAATGATTGTGGAAGGACTATGGATGGAAAAGTTTGCAGTGGATCAAGGTTTATTTGATGGAAAGGAAAATTACAATAGGGTAAACAAGCGAACAGAAAGTAAAAGGAAAAATCAACATGTAAGTGAGTTGAATGTCTATATGAATGGAAATTACGAAAAATGTGAATGGAAAATGTAAATGGAAAATGTGAAGGAAACTTGTGACCCTTTGCAAGGAAAATGGTGATGATGATGCTTAGCGAAAATTATTGAATAGCTTGTGAGTTTGGAGAGGAAAAATGGTGGCATTTATGGATGATAGAAATGGATTCAATTGGTTGATGTTTCTTAAAATTGGTCGTAGAAAACCAATCATGCAAAAATTGGCCTCCTTCAATTCTCTGATTGCCCTGGAACCTAAAATAAAGATGGAACTAACATTGCAATAAAACGTAAGTGTGTTCAAAGAGAAGTGATCAATTTATTTTAATACATACGAAAAACTTGTATAATTAATAGGTTCATGACCTGTCTTCGTTTCAAATGGTTAGTCCGATTTCACAATGGTGATAATAAATCTAATTTCTAAAAAAAACAAAATTCCTCAATTTATGTTTGAATCATAGCATTTCATAAAGATAAAGAAATATTATTCAAGAATGCTTAATGATTCCTGCAAAACAATCCTCAATAAAAATTCATCAATTGATCCTACAAATAAAGTGCCTTTATAGTTCTTCTTCTTTCCCAAATCATGCTTGAAAACATAATCATTAGACAAATCTAATAAATTTTGATCATGATTTTCTGATTAAAATGCATTGTTGACAAATAGATCATTGAGTTAAATACAGAGCTACAGAACTTTTGGTCAGCTGCATAATTGTTGTTCAGCTGCAGAATTGAGTAGTTTCTATAGCTAAAATCCTGAACAAATAGTTAAGTACTCATAGCTATGCATTTTTGTTATGAAGAAAAAACCAGTCTAATCTTCAAATTGATCAATACCTCTTCTAGAAAAATTAGCAAATAGAACAATTTTTTTAATTATTTTTTTAATTTTTTTATCTTTTTTCTTCAACACTTGTGTAAGTGAATCATCTCAAAAGTTCCCATTTTTTCTTACTTTGCTCCAATCATGCATTGGATTTCACATCAAATTTTATTTTTTTTACATGTTTAAATGGCAATTTTTTTTTGAAAAACAATAAATTAATGAAATATTTACAAAACTAAAAAAAAAAATGTACATAAAGGAAAAAGAAAATCACATGAACAACTAAATATATATATATATATATATATATATATATATATATATTATATATATATATATATAATATATAAAATATATATATATATAAACATAAAAAAAAATCATAACAGAAACCTATAACACAAAATGTTATATAAAAAAAAAACTTCATTAAAAAAATAAATAAATAAAAAGTTACGTGAGTTGAAGGAGGTCTTGTCAAAGCACTCAACAGGAGAAGGTTGCATCTTGGGTAAAGAAGTAAGACGTTGAATATCAAGAATCTCTACACATTTCCTAAGGTCTGAAGGAAGCGATAAAGTTTGATGTTTCCCCCGATTCAAGGAAGGTAATTGCGTACCTTTAGCTCTCCTCCAAATGTAACTAATTGAATAATGAGAAATCGTATAAAAGATGACTCGAGCTAATTTGCGAAAAAAAAAAATATCTCTATGAGGAGGTACAAAAGTATATGTAGAGTTCACATCTCATGAACCATACAAAAAAAAACAAAGATCGCATTACTAAAGCTATTTGATCTGTAGAAGACACCTCTTGCGAATTTGTGGAGAATTCTTCTGAACGAGCGGCAGATTATTTTAATTTCAGAACTGAAAGAAGTTGGAACAATAACAACTTGGTCCTATGATTTATTCAAAAATATCTCGATACATTTCAAGGGAAATGAACATCGAATATAGCGTTCTCTGGTTAGTATTATGTGGTGATATTTGTGCCAATGCAATCTCAGATACTCAAATTTTTGTATTCAGTTCAAAACTCATTGCGTGGACTAGTGGCAAAGGATTTTTCTAGGCCAATGATCATTTATATTCTCTTTTGTAGATATATTGTATACTACAAAAGGCTCGGGGAAATAAAAGCAAATACCCATCAATGAAGCGGATCTAACTCCTGTAAATCAGGAAAACTAGATGAAGGTCGCAACTGTTGTCTATGAATTAATTGAAAACCACTTTTTTCTCATGCAATTTGCCAAGTAAGGCTCTAGAGAACCCCAAATATCTCCCAATACGTTATGAATTTGAGAAAATCGTTCTTTAATTGTATAAATGATCCCGTTCTAAGACAAACCCACATTTTTTTTTTTTTTTTTTTTTCATTTGGCCATAAATCATTTTTTTAAATTGGCGTTTTGAAGTTTCTACGCATTTCTTGCAAATGCTCAGGGATTTCTTCTGGTAAATGCTCAGGTATTTCTTCCAAAATGACTGCTAGATCTAGAGATTTGGCATGAAATGAATACTCCTTAGCAGTTGAAAAATGTGGCACCCCCAATATGTTCCTTCCTGATCAATCTATCAGCAGGATTCCATTAATTGTGCCTAATGCATTCACACAGCAACAAAAGAATTCATGGCTCCACTACGGCTATTCTGAACTAGAGATATGCACTATTGGTCTTCGAAATTTTGGTGCAAATGCATATTGAATTGCAAGCAAAAGTTGAGCTATAGATGATTATCCAAATATGCAGCAATTTTAAATCAAAATTTATATATGATTCTTTTTTTTTGAAATTGGATTTTGATTTTTAAGCTAATGCATTTGAATTTTTTTTACAGGTCACATGAGAGTCAGTTATCAATTTTTCAATTACTCAATTCTCTAAAAAAAATTAATTGATAATTTTTATTTAAAAATTTACATTTCCTTTATTCAAAAACATGAAAAATTTTTTAATGTTATTTTTTTATTATTATATAAAATCTAACATGATTTTTTATTTTTTAATTATTTAAAATAAAAATGTCAATTTTTATGATAATATTTATGATGTTAATGAAAAATGCAAGAAAATAATTAAAAAATAAAAGATTTTAAAGTCTAAAAACTAAAAAATTGCAATCAAGAACTTAAAAAAAATGCAATCAAGTTTGATTTTATTTTTCCTAATTTATCTACTTGATTTATTTTTTATTTTTAAGTGTATGAATGTTTCCAATGGAGCCATGTGTTTAACAAAATTATAGATATACTCACATGCATGTTTGAAATATATTCTTTGATATGTACCAGTGTATGAGAGACCCACTATCTTGATTGAGATGATGTAAGAAGATACTGAAGAATGGAATACTTGGATTCAATGACTATTTTGAACCAAGATTCAATATAATATTGTCTTCCTTGGCTTCCTTCTATCATGCCATGTAAGTCCTCAGATATTTGATCTCCATTCATAGAATCTAATGATAGGCATGCATGAAACTTTTAATCTCAAGTTCCAACAACTACTCTTTATCGATAGGCATCCATGATTCTTGGACCTTATCTGAATCTTCTTCTTCTTGTTGTTGTTCTTCAATGGCAACTAGTGAATCATTTTTCAATACCTCAACATTGTAAGTGGATTGAGGTGTTTTATTCTTGGGAATTCGAAATGATTGTGCAGGTAATGGGAGAGGTTGAATTGAGATTAACTGAGGGCGAAATTGATGTTGTTGTGGAGGTGAATGGCATGGATAACATTGATATTGGTATTGAGGATAGTGAGGAAAATATTGAGTATATGGTGGATTTCCTCTATAAGGCTCTTCCCAACCCTGTTTGCGAGATTGGTTTTGAGATTGGGATTGAGATGGCCATGGTTGCTAAGGCAAAGGTGTTTCCCAATTACTTTGAGATTGTTGTGCATAACCTTGAAATTGTGCACCAGGATATTGCATCATATTTAGTTGATGAGGCTATCATGGTCCTCTTGGAGCTTGATTCACTCCATTATCCTTTTGGTAAACTTCCTTTAACCCTGGTAATTATGGGAAATCTTTAGTAGTATGTGATCCTGCACAAATTTTACAAATTTTAATGTTATCAAGTGGACATTCATGCAAAGAAACATTTTCAACTTTTTGCTTGTTTTTTATTCTTAGCATCTCAATTTGTTCATTTAAATTACCAATAATGTTTAGCAAATTGTTAAGTTCAATTTGACTTACCAATCCTGTTGTCAACTTACTTTCCCTTGTCGTAACTAGATCTTGAGGATATCTTCCATACTTTGCTTTTCCTCTTGATATGTTCTTGCATCGTTCACAAATCTCTTGAAATGAAAATTGATAAACATCTCCTTTTCCCACCTAGTTAAGAATATAAATCCATTCATCCTTTATAACATTTAGTATGAGAGATTTTAATATGTCTGATCCTAAATTATGCATTTTAGAGCTTTTGATATCATAAGTAAATCTCTCCACTAGGTCTTCAAGATTTTCATCCTCTTTTTTATTCATCTTAAAGACTTCATTTCTAAGGTCGTGGTGTTTGTAATGATTTTTATATTTTTCCAGAAATACTCTTTTCATATCATCCCATGTCCTTATAGAATTTGTTCCTAAAGTCATGAACCATCTAAGAGCTTTATCCTTCAATGTTGTTGGAAACAAATTCAATTTTTGAATGTGTAATGAGTAGCCATAAGATCTACAAATGATTTCAAATTCAAAAAGAAAAGTTTTCAGGTCTTCTGATCTCATACCTTTGAAGTTAAGAAGTACGGATGGAGGGATGTTCTTCATTTGAACATTGACATCAGTTTCTTGAATGGGATATCCAAAAGGATATCCATTCATTTCTTCATCCTCCTTTGTCATCTCTTCTACCTTCAAAAATAAGAATTCATGATGTGGATGTGTGGCTCTTACTGCACCATATGATATCATGGGGGTGGTAGGTGATTGAAGGTTTTCTTTTTTTGTTTTAAATGATATGAAGCTAAATGATTTATGCATCTACATGCTTTAATCATGCATCTAGAAAAAAACTTGAAAAAAATGAACTCTAAACTGAAAGCTAGTTCCTATGGACACTTCCTCGGCAATGACACCAAAATGTTGAGGCAAATTAATTACCTATCATTCAATTGTCAAAGCGGGGGTTTCATAAAACTTTTGAAGCATGTGTGCACTATATATGCTAGAAATTAACTTCTAATTTAGATCAATCTAACTACGAAACCAAATAACAACAAACCAAATTCACCTATTCTTATTCAACAATCAATTCAAAAGAAATTATAGTACAGTGCATGGAATTGAAATCTTAATCTATCATACTTGTAGGAATTGAAATCTTGATCTACCACACTTGTAGGAATTGAAAAGCACACCACTCTCTTAGAAATGAAATTGCATGAAATGAATTCTACTCTAAGGGATCATGTGTGCATTATCAAATCAGGATGCTATGAAATGAATAATCAAAACCACATGATATGAAATGAAAGCGAAAGAAATCATTCTTAACCTCTAGATATGAAAGCAAATAAAAACAATCACTCTTAACATCTCACACACGAAAAGACATGAAAGAAATGAATCTTAATCTATGAAAGCAATAAATCTTAATCTATGAAAAACAATCAATCTCACACATTACAGGTGTCCAATCCAAAGGCATGAGAGATGGAAATTTGAGAGGCTCCAAATGCAAGTATAACCAAATCAAAGTGAACATCACTCATGTATATGGTGCCAAATCTAAATTTTATATTCAAAACATGAGCATTTCCCCAACTTTACACATGCCTTGGAAGGAGAAGGCTCTCCTATTTATACAAAAACATAAGAATCTACCTCATTAATGGAGGTCCATTATTCTCTCCCTAGATCGCTATAAAATCTCATAGAGTTACAACTCAAATAGGTAATGATGAGACACATATCCTCTTTGACCTTTATCCAAATCTTCTTCCATATCTTGAAGGCAATTCGAATTTGAGCATTGGAGGCCACATAAGGGTGCCTTGGAAACTTCCAAATGACCTACGCATGTCATGAAACTCAAGCCATTTTTAAATATTATAAAGTATATGTCATTTTTCTAAGTTTTAACCATTTAATTCACTTATAATACTAGAAATCATCAACTTTAGGAAAACACAAAGGTAACCCCATATAATTATGAAAATGGAGGCTAATGAAAGGTTATATGGTCATGGAGTTGCGACATGTGAGTGAAATGGTGGTGATAAAGGTGAAAGTGGATGATAATTTGAATACATTTTGGAGGCTCTACATCGGCCTTCGATAACTTTCTACTTGTGAAGGCTAGAGGATGGTCCATGTATCCTTCTCTGGCTCGTGTTAGTAGTACACCCAACACAATGCAAGAGGCATCCACATGTATGTGAAACTCCATTTTCCAATTAGGGAATACCAAGATCAGCGCTATGACCATTTTTTTATTTCAACACATCTAAATTGCACTGAGAGTCTTCGTCCCAACAAAATTTTGTGTCCTTCTTTAGCAGTTTCTCCATGGGTGTAGTAATTTAAGCATAATCTTTGATAAACTTTCTATAATATCCCATATGTCCCAATGTCATGCGTAGCTACTTGATGTTCCTCAGGGCCTCACAATTCACAATTACTAAAATCTTTGTAGAGTCCACCATCAATCCTTGCTTCCACACCACATGACCCGACAAGATCCCAAAGGGAACACGGAATATGCATTTCTTCAAGTTCAACGAGATCTAGTATCTGTGACACGTATCCAACATCAAGCGCCAACTTGCTACATGTCACTTTACTAATCTGAACATGATCCAATCATCAAAGTATACTACCAAGAACTTATGAATGAACTCCTTGAACGCTGCTATGACTACGTGGGAAAATATCGCAGTCACATTCTTAAGCCCAAACAGCATCACAGTGTACTGGAAACAACCCCACTCTATCATGAAGGTCATTTTTCTCCTATCCTCTGGCGCGATCTTGATCTGATGACACCCGGAAAACCCATCAGTAAAGGAGTATGCCTCCTGCCCTCCTACATTGTCTAACAATTTGTCTATAAATGGTGTTGGGAATGGGTCATGGAAGCACACATCATTAAGCTTCTGTAGATCTACGCAAATCCTTATTTCACCTTTTTGTTTCTTCTCTTGAACCACCATCGTGCTCACCCAATTAAATTCTTCAACAAGTTCTATGATGCCTGCCTCCAGCATCTTATCCAACTCCTGACAAACCTGTTCCGTGTATTTACGATTAAGGTGATATGAACTATGTTTAATAGGCTTCATGTTCATTTTCAAAGTGATCTTCATGACACCCAAATATCCAACTATGCCCTTCAAATCTGAAAACTTAGTTTGGAAGAGATCCTAATATTCTCGGAGTAACTCAACAAATGTTTCCATGGTAGCATCATCCCAATAATCTCTAATCTTTGCGAACTTTGGTTTTGCTTCAGTGCCAATGTTTATTTACTTTGTATTTAATGACGTGAAGATGTTCGAGTTTTATATTTGTGGGTCTTTTACTTCATGATGCCCTTTTGCCTCTGGAATATTAATGTTCCTCAGATCATCATCCTCCTCTTCAACAGTCACATTATAGCATTCCAATGCATGGCACAACTGGGTGCTCCAATTTGGTTGGGTCCATCCCATATTTTCCAGTGGCATTCTGAAGATGACCGCCTTAATCTCTTGCAGTGCTTCATCGATGCTTGGGAAGTTGTCTTCAAATTTGAAGCTCAATAAGGATCCTTCCTTCAAGACATCCCACTCTATGGTGCCATGGCAGAGATTTGTTTCCATATACCAATTCATGGGAATTGTATCCAAAGTATGGAAAAATATGTGTACCCATTCCGACTATGGTTCTCTTCCCCATTCTTTAGTCTATTTTTCTAGGTGATCACGCAGAGTGTCCCTTCCATTATATTTCTCAGTCATTCTAGTGTTAGCATGCCCAAACCGTAGCTTCATCATTCTTTTGTAATCTTGCAATCCAAAAAAGCTATCCTTATGCGTACCCCACCATCAGGTACGCGTAGCATGCAGTGCCAACTCTAATGCTTGGAAGCAATGATCCTCAAGGACTTTGTGCTCAAATTCATCCAAAAATAAATCAACGTCAGTTAAACAATAGGGTAATTTTCGTACCTCCAACGAAACACAGTGCAACGACTTTGTCATCATATTGCATCACAGTGTATATACTTCATGCAAGTGATTCTACCAATGTTCCAACTCTTCATCTAAATCAGAGGTGCAAGAACTCTCCCGGTCCCATGCAATCTGCCCATCTACCATTGGATTGATCTAGTCTTGATCTCGCATTTTTATTTTGTAGATTTGATCCAATTCATCGTCACCTTCATCATAATCACGGACGGGTTCAGTATAGCGCACCCCTTCTGCAGGGTCCAATGGTACTACAACCCAAAGCAATTTTCTTTCAAATGACATTGTCATCTTCTTCATATTGATGAACCCATTCATATCAATGGCCCAGTCAATTCCCAGGAGTGCAGGGTATGGATTACTGTCATCAACAATTTCTATAACCTCAAAGTCAACCATTGTGCTTGCACTTTCTATATCAACTATTACTCCATATCATCATCCCATGGTGATGTTTTTCTACTAGTTCACCATCCTAAGTTGAATCGGAGACCACTACAGCGCAGGTCTCCCCATTATTTCCCATGTTTGTTTTGGTAATACGTTCGCATTGGACCCCAGATCCAAGATGACCTGGTCCATCTCATAATCACATATCTGCGTGGTGAGC
Source organism: Pinus taeda (assembly GCA_000404065.3). Classification (NCBI taxonomy): domain Eukaryota; kingdom Viridiplantae; phylum Streptophyta; class Pinopsida; order Pinales; family Pinaceae; genus Pinus; species Pinus taeda. The sequence continues at coordinate 247,047 of APFE030795942.1, read as the reverse complement.
CTCATCTCACGCCCTGTTCATTCTTTATGTTTTCCAATTTTTCTGACCACCCAGTGTCCATTAGGGACCTTCTCTTTGCTGGAACATTTGTTTATTAATTCCTGCAGGCCTTCCATAGCTTTTCTATCGTGCATCAGTTTCATGCAAGTCTACAAAAACGTAGTGAGTACAAAGGGATCAACTTCTACAAGCACGCTGGTTTCTTGCATCTTTTCCTGGCTTCCTCGGGTGGATGCCTCAGCGAAGCTTTTCTTGGCTTCGATAAAAGCTTCCTTAGCGTGATTCATATCAAAACCAACCTCTTTCTCTGGGGCCTTGCGGACCCATCCATCCTCTTTAGGTTCTTTACCTTTATCATCGCCAATCATTATTCCATTTCTCAGCACTATATTTATGCTTTGATCCTCCTCGCGGGGCTCATCTCTCATCATCTTTAAGTTCTATGTAGGCTACTAAGGTTGTGATTTTTTCTCTTGCATTTTATCTATCAACATCGGGCACTCTTCTATAGTATGGTAAAACATGCTGCAGTATTGACATGATGGGTGCGTCTGATTCTCACATTCTCATGCGTAGTGCCCGGGTTGTCAACTGTTTTAATAGATAATCTGACTCTAACCTCTACCTATTCCTCCTCCTCCTCAACCCCAGTAACCTCTGTGCACTCCACAGGTGCCCTGATCTGGAGGCCGAGTTTCTGGTTGCATCAAGTATGTAGGCGTCCTTTCCATCATCAGCTCATAGCTTTGATAGTTGAACTCATTGTGGCCCACATATTTGTAGAAGATACTGAACAGCTGTTGGGGTATCTGAATGAACTTTTGAAGAAAATGGTACTTATTTGTCGCGTGTTGTCTAGCAATCTGACAAATAGCACACCATATCATAGCCCCCACACTCGACCCTGCTAGGGCTTCTAGCTTCAAGGGAAATGGTCCCCCTCCTATAATATAATTCACATACATAGGGAAGTGGTGTTTATCGTGCCCTTGGCCCTTGTAATTCAAACACCAAATTTCCAGGTGCACTTCTGGTTTAGTCTTCTTATCTTTCTTCAAACTTTGTAACTCCATGTGTAAGCTCTATAACTGAGAATGGATCTGCTATACCCCCAAGGTCACATCATGAATAGGTGATGCATGTAACCTCATTGTGATTTCCAAGGCTTTTTCCTGTGTTCCTATCTTCTTTTGTGACAGAGAAATTCTCAGGTGGGGCAAAAGGGAAGATATAAACCATTCGGAATGATAACTATCTGTGAGCTAAATGTTAGCTTCTTGAATCTGACACTTCAACCTTTGATCTAATTTCCAAGGCATCTCATCAACCTTTATCATGCTTTCTTTGAATCCAATTATTAACTGTGAGTCAGACTTAGGCTTATTAAACTCCTTGTTTAAAGCCGCCTTAGTCTCTGCTAGTGATGCAATAGGATTATCAGAACAATACTTAATATACCAAGTTAACGCGCTATCCTGCAGAGCAGTAACCAATTGTGCCTTCTTTATATTATCATAAGTAATCTACTGCGTTGTCCACACAACATTCAAAATAAACCAAAACTTCTATGTATCTTCACTTCCTATGCCCTTGAAAGTTGGAAGCTTCATCGCATTCGCCATGTTGAATGGTGGTGGTGGAGGTGGAGGTGTGGGTGAAGGTGTATGTGGTGGAGGTGGAGGTGGAGGTGGTGGAGGAGTGGAAGTATGATTTACTTAAGGAATCCCCTAAGTGATTAGCTAAGCAGCACTTCATGGTGGAGTCCGTTCCGGCCCCTTCGTCATCAATTAAAGGAGGTTCAATCAATGGACTATACTCCGGTCCTAATCCTTCATGGTTTCTAAATATTCATCCACATCGCGTAGCTCTGAACGTCAAGGTAATGGAATCACCCATTTTTCACATAACAACATTTTAATCCAATTATTCAATGGTCTTAAGTACTTACCTCGTGATCCTTTGAAAAATATTCACTCTGCTTTGTTGTAGCTAACTGGGGTATCAACTGCAAATTCTATAACAAATCCTCCTATAATTCGATCGATCCAGTGATTTATAGCCCACACAATCTTGTTGTTAGAGGTTTCTAACCATCACACTAATTCTGGAGTCCACACTATCGGATTATTGAGCTTCCACCTCCCTCGGCTATCTGTCAATTTAGACAACCATTCATATAGTTCAATGGGGTAGGTGTAGAAGAAGATCTCATGTATCTCGGTATACGAATACCTGTTCAACCACTCTTCCTTTGATAGGCATGGATTCCTTTTTTCTTGCACCGCGAACTTGTGAATCTTTTGATCCAACCAATTTTCATTTTGTTTCTTGGTCGGATTTCAATGATGCGACATCACACATCTCTTTCAAGAAGATCCCATTCCCAACACCGAAACCATTTTTTGGCTTAGGGGGTCCTGACGCAAGTTCAAAGTTAGCTGCACCAACCAATAAAACCCTACACTACTAGCCCTTTCAGAAACAACCTATGTAGCAAAAGTTGTAGTCTCACCCAAAGCAGTAAGGGGGGATGCTAGAACCAAGTTTTCGCATCCAGAGACTAGTGTGATGTCTTTTAGCACCTTAGATTTGCCTTCACGCAAATCAATAAACCCTTAGGGCTCATCAATGAAACTATATTAAACAACCTTCAGACCTTCGTGAAGGACTTCGATCAGTCCTTGCAGACCCTTAACAATCAAATTATCCACTTACACACGTCAAAAAACAATCCTAAATGAGGATTCATGCAAATCTACTTAAGTTATTACTAAACATAACAGAATTCATCAGAGTCTTTGTGAAAGTACTTAAACATGCATTACGTACATTATTAAGACTTATTCAAGAGAAACGTGCAAAATTCAATCAACATTCCATAAAACACATCATTCATCGACAACATATAACATTAACAGAGATAAATAGAAATGTGCAAGAATTCTTCGGAAACTATATTTATTGATCTTCAATTCAAGATTACAAACTCAAAACTACCCTGTGCATATAGCTACAGGGGTCCGCACACTCAACTGCGGACTCTACCTAGGCCTCTATGCACTCAAGTGTAGAGCCTTCTTTTCTATCTTACCCACTTCCTTACTTACTCCCCTTCCTTATTCATTGCCTTAGACTCTCTAATACACACCTATTTATGCCCTTTTTCATGCAATGTCATGGTCCATGGACCATGGGTGAATCTCGTAACTGAATCAAACTTTACATAAAGCAAGGGGCTAAACCCCTTTGACTCCTATTCATCTACATGCTCTGGATCCACAAATCATGGAGACTTTACATTATTTACAAAAACTATACCAAATCTTGGGTTATCTTAACCCAAAAACTTATCCAGAGGACCCCATCCCAACAGAAAAGGTTCTCAACAATCTACATAACCAAATGGAAAATCCACAGAACAAAGGGAAAACCAAGGGGGGAGAAGTGGTCTGATTTTAACCTAGAAGTTTGGAGATGATCAATGCTAAGGCAGTTATTCAAGCAAAATTTGAACAAATAGGTTGTATGGTGTTTTGTGAGAAAATTCAAACTTATGGTTATCACTTTCAGTTGGTCAATATATTTTCCCTCGGTATCAAAGGAAACTAGGTGAAGATTGGGTACTTGGAGTTTATAGTTTTAGAGGAAGCCATCTCCCAAGCCATAGGGATACCATTACTAGATGAAAGTTGGTTTTAAGGCATGGAACTTAATGAATCACACTACAAAGACTTTGTGAAACCTTAGTACAAAGGCAAATATGGGCCTACATTTCGAAGAAGCTACCTATACCACAACAAACTCCTGAAATTAATATAAAGATATTTCACTTGCGAAGGCTATTTGAATAGAGTATACCAATACCATATCAAGATTCTCATGCATTTCGTTGGAAAAAGGAGCCTTAACGCAACTCATTACCTCTTCTAAATCTTGGGAAAAATGGCAGAAAAGGTTCAGTCCAAGGGAGAGAAACATTTTCCCAGTTTCTTCCACTTTGCACTAATTAAATGGTTGGTCTTGAACGAATTAGAGAAGAGGAAGAGTTCTTGGGAGGATTTCTTGTTAGCCTTAGGTTTCTTGGCCCATTCAGATACTCCAAAAGTTAAGAAGGCCTTCCCTCAAAAGGCACAAATGAAGAAACACCTACAGCTGAAGAATGTGTTAGTAGGGTTGAAGTTGAAAAGAAAGATAAGTAAATGAGAAATTAGTCAGTTACGACTACCTCTCATGAAAATGGTCATACGTGAATGACTTACTTAACGCAGTTGAATCCCAAAAAATGATATCTAAGATAAGTAATTCAAGGATAAGAGAGCAGCGGACAAAGGGAAAAGTATGGTTCCACAAGCTAACCAAGAAGAAACAAAATTCCTCCACAAACCAAGAATGAGGTGAGCTACAAAGAAGATGATTTAGGAACCAGCCTCTAAGAAGACAGTTGAGCCATATGATGATGCACAAAATAAATTAGAGGAAGGTGGTCAAGAATTTGCAGAAGATATCCAAGAGGATCCCATGGAGGACAAGGATCTAAAAATCATAGAGTTGTAGGACAACCTTGACAAAGCTCATCTCATGGTGGCTTATTTACAGAAGGAAAACAAGGAGCTTATACACAAAGAAAAATAAGCAGACACATATAGTGAAGGTGAATAATCCAGGAATCCTTCTAAACTTATATCCCAAGACAAAGGAAAGCAAGTGATTGAGGTGGAAAGGTTAAATATGCCAAAATAGTCAAGGAGACCCAAGACAAGATCAACAGCTAAGAGAGAAGAATAGATGAAAGAGACCCTTCTAGGAAATGAAAAGCCAGAGTTTGATGAGTGGAAAGAATATCAAAATTTTTTTGATCAAATTGAGGAGTGATAACATCAAGTTGATGAGGTGGTACAAAGGAATGAAAGGTACAAAAAGGAACTCTATGCTGAAGTGTTGGAAGCTTGACACAGTTGATAAAGCTCAGGTAGTTTTGAAATGGACTATACCTTTACATAGATAGATAAAAAGTAACTACATGAGGAATTTTTTCATGAGAAGAAGGAAAAGACTAATGAAACAAATGTTGGCTAAGACTAGAAAACAACTCTAGAAAACCAAGCAATCATCCAAGCAAGTTGTGCAGTCTTCTAACAAGCAGGCCACAGTTTCAAAGCAATCTAGGGAAGCCAAACCATAATCTAGCAAGAAGAGGAGGATGTAGACTTGGAATTTTGGCTAAGGCTGCCCAAAACTGAGGTGGCATAAGGAGGTCCTATTCATGTTTCCATTTTTTGAAGTTTTTTAGGTTATATGCTCTGTTTCTTTTTGCTGAAGGCTAAATCCGTATGACTAAGGACTTATTATGTAATGACATAATGTCATATTTTGATTAAAATGTGGATATTTGTGTAGATTAGAAGTATGTTAGGTGATATAAGGTTGGATGAGATGATTGGCTAGTCAGTACAATCAGTTTTGAGCAGGAGCTATCAATATAGGTTCAAAATTTCACATTTTCTGCGCAAGTGTTGCACAAGTGGGGATCAATTAGTTAGGGGGTCTACAAAGTTGGGAAGAGTATTTCAAAAGGTTATGCACAAACAAAATATCATCTCAAGTGCACTCATTAGCTCATATTTATCCAATACATCCTATAACCATGCGAAGTTGGAAACCTATTTCACACTACATCACAAGTTTATCACTTATGGCTATTTTTACAAACTTCTAATTTGGGACATTCTAGAAGTGTTTTTAGTGGTCGGATAAGCATGGATAAGTTAGTTTAGTTGATAAATCCAGACATGATGTTTCTAAATTATGATATCTTCTATATGGTAGGTTCTTGTTTGTATGCAAATACATTGTATCTAGCCTATTATACTTCTATGCAGTGAATTTGACCACCTAGAGTGGTAATTTTGAATTCCTTTTTGTATTTAATGATGAAATAACATGCAAAAAGGGTTTAGGTTGAGAGTGTTAGAGGCTAGACTATGTTTCTGCAAGTATTGTATCTTTTGTTGAATGAATTGAAGAAGGCAGGCGCATATTTAGACAATGGTACATGTGTCTAGCTTATTGGTATCTTGTTTCTCTTATTGTGCGATATGTATTATTTTCAAGTCTGTTTATAGTTTTAAACTCATACAGTAAATTTCTTCATGTTCATATTTGAAAAAATTCTTAGAATTCAAGAGTTTGCTCTAACATATTTTAGCTGATCACTATATGTGTGTTATTTTCTTCCGTGGAAAATTGAATTTGTCCTTGCATGGATGCTCAGGTTTTCATTTTTCCCTTTCCACCCATTCATATTTTTAATACAATGAATTTGATCGATTACCCATAGGTTCGCCTACCTTTCCCTTGTGTGAATTTCACCATATCCATGATTCATTCAGACCCATAATGATGCTATGATTTTAAGTATTCCTACCATGTGCACCCACCTTAAACAAATCGAAATCAAAATCATCCTCTAATCATCATAACCAACCTAAAATCTAGACGCTATCATTCTTCTAGTTGATTGATGGAGGAAACATAGTGAGAGAGCCCTCTCCAAGCCTAGGGTGGCTAGACCTTGGCCTAAAAGAGATTTGTGGTTACCTCTGGAATTTCTCTCCTCAGCCTGGAGAAATTTACAGAGTGTTAATATAGTGATGTAGTTTTTGGGGAATGAAAGTCAAGTTTTCCCTGGGAAGACTTTTTATTTTAGAACTGTACCCTAGCGTTGCGGGTGACAGGTTGCTAGACATCAATAAGCTGAAAAATCACCTTGAAAAAAAGTGTTGAGATCAGTTGTAGTCTTAAGGAAATTTGGCTTCAAGGAGATATACCAGAAAAAATCCCAACCCAAATCCTCCAAAAGTTGTAGATGACCTTGAAAAAATTCTTAGAAGAAATAGTAGACTTCAAGAAAGTCAAGGGAGTAATAGCCCCCTTGTAAGGTCCTACTCCCTGCCTGAAATTTTGAGTACAGTTGAGGACATTAAATTCCACTTATCATTTGAACACCCTCTATTTAGGAGTATGTCTGAATCTTTTATTTCCAAAATTGTCATAAATGAATCAATATTGAGTCTTTATGTCCCACCTCCAAAGATTAAATTTGGTAGGAATATATTACAACAGTTTAAAAAGCTTAATGGTTTAATCAATAAAGTGAAATAGACTACTAAAAAGGAAATCCTTTTCCAGTAGATAGTCCCTTTCTCATCTACAATCTCTACTTCATCTTCTTTTTCTACATTCACAATTTCTTTAACTACACCTCACTGATCTACTTCATCAGTTGCTTATACACCTCCTAGTATAACCACTCTTAAAAAAACTATTTTTCTTCCACCTCTTTCACCAAAAATAACTACCACCACAATAAGCTCATCATCTAGTCAAATGTTAACCATGGCTACTAGGTACACTCCTTTAAACTTACCTGCATAGTTAAATCCTTTGCCTCAAAATTTTGGTTGAAGACTTCCTCAATATGATGTCACTGATGAACTTACTGCGAGATAACATGTAGACAAAGTCATGGACTTCATTAATCTTCAAGAGGTTGATGAGGAGGATGTGAAGATGAGGTTTTCAACATAGAGTTTCTTTGGGGAGGTTAAAAACTGGGTCAGTGGTGTAAGATTTGGAAATTTTTCCACTTTCCAAGAACTTGAAGATGACTTTTTTGCAATATGGCGTGAGAAAAATAACCCTTTTCAAATCCTTGCTGAGTATGAAATTTGAAAATATAGGCTAGTGGGATAGTCCAAGACTTTCAAGAAGATTCAACAAAGTTTATAACTCCATTCCAGCAGATATAAAGCCTACTCCCAAATTAGCTTTGGTCCACTACCCCGATGGTTTTGATCGAGAGATGGCATACCAACTTAGAGAAATGAATTATGCAACACTTGAAGATATGTAGAGTAATGCAGTTAGTGCGGAGGAAAACCTTTTGGTGAAGAAGTCTAATATGAAGTCAGAAAAGGAAAGTAACTATTAAAGAATAACCTTCTACATCATTTGAAGAAAAAATGGACACCTTAGTAAAAATCATGGAGAAAATGATGGAAAATATGACACTGAAAGACGAAGTTCTTGCAAGAGAAGCCCAAGGAGGTCCACAGATTTAGAATCCAAAATTTAGGAGGTAGTAGTAGATCCAAATTAATTAAAGGGAGAAAAGAGGTCCATAACAACAAAAATAGCAGTGACAGGTGAGACCCCCTTTCCAACAGAATTATGCAAAAGATCAAGATGAGGAAGATGAAGAAGCACCAAAATACCAAATACACTTCTTCAGTGATGGGCAACAAGTTGTCTTTTTAACTAAGGAAGACCAAGAGAAGTTTGAAAATCTCTTGATAGAGAAAGAAGAGTTGTTATTTTCTCAGTCACAAGATGACATCATGATGGTTGAATTTGAGGAGTATAGAAAGGGTTACCAAAATTCCATTATGCAGGTCCAAAATCAATGCAATTTAATGAGTAAAAATGTTGGAGCTAGTGCTACAAATAAAAATATAGCATGAAACAGTCAAAAAATGGATGCACCAAGTAGTAGTAATCAAAATAAGGATGACTCTTCCAAAGACAAGGTAGAGAAGAAGGATTTATCTCCTGAGGCGACTCCTAAGGAAACATATAAGATGCAAAATATTTTTAGTTTTGAAGTAGAACTTGCTAAACTTAAAATTTCCATTCCTTTAAGTTAATTGTTAAAGAATGAATAATATATGGTTCAAATCATAAAGGCTTTGAAGATTGAGAAGACTTTTGATATTGTAAATGTAACTGATGATCATACCACCATCTTATTTGGACCAAAGATTGAAGAAAAGAGTTAGGATGGTGAAGCTCATCCTTTTTATGTGAGTCTAAACATACATGATGTAATCCTTCATAATGATATGTTGGACGCAAGGGCTTCCCACAACTTTATGCCAAAGGTAATCATGGAGAGAATTGGGCTTGATGTGACTAGACCATACAAAGAATTGTACTCTTTAGATTATAGTAGAGTGAAGTGTTTGGGATTGAAAAAATAAGTAACAGTTTCCCTAACTCAAATTCCATCCAAGAGCAGGGTGATGGATATTGTAGTGGCAGACATACCTCCTAAATTTGGAATGCTCTTATTGAGGTCATGGATAGAAAAATTGCAAGGGGTTGTGTTATAGACATATTTGGGCACATCAAAACCAAACTCATATTTCGATGATATTATGGCTCATCAAACCCTAAAAGAGTAGTTTTATACCCTAAAGAAGCTTATTCATCTAAATGCCTCATTCCCAAAAAGTTACATCTTAGAAATCATCCAGAAAGTGCCTAAACTGAACCATATCTGAAAGCCCTATGTTAGGGTGAGATGCATCTCACCTACTACACTGTCTAAGTGAGATGCATCGTAGTTTGGCCCTTTAGTAAGTGTGATGGGAAAGGTTGGACACATTTCTAGGACAGTTTGTGAGTTGGTTTCTCATGGAATCTTCTAGAAACTTCTCCTGTGCCACTTGCCTCTCTATATTCGCCCAAGGATGACCAAGGGAACTAGGAAACCATCTCCAACTCCCATCTCTTGTGGAACTACTTTCAACAAATGGAATGGCAGTCATCATCCCCATTAATGACTCAACCCCTTGCAATCATCTATAAAAGGATCTCCAATCCAAGAGACCAAAAGGCTAAATTATTCTGAGTTCTAAGGAAGTGTTGCTAATTTTAGTATTAAGGTGAGATCATTGTGTCATTGTTGGTGTGTTCTTACTGATTCATGAGGTGAAGAAGGCTTGAAGCTGGAAGGATGGTGTTGGATCAGACTTCTTATGGGTTTTAATTCTCCTTGATATCAATGAAGTTCATCAATATTTTTCCCAATTGATTTTGTTACTATAAATGCATTCATTTGTTTATCATATTTATGATTCTATGATGTTTATGTTGTGATGGATCATTATGCTTTGACAGGCCTTTGTTTCTATAGCTGTGCAGGTACTCTCCAAGCATGTTAAGTACAGGGAGGAGTTATCAGATCAGCCAAAGTAGAGGGAGATCAAGTGAGGATTCAAGCGGAAGTTACAGGTCGGTCTTTCATAGGAAAGACATTGAATTACTTTAACTATTGTTTCTAGGTTAGCTACCAAACCTAGAGGGTTAGTCGTTTGACAAGACACTAATTTTCCCAGAAACAAATTGGAAACCATACTAGGGAGCACAGACGATTTTTTTTTTCTATTTCTTGCTCTATGTTGGATTATATAATCTATAGATAGAGTCTAAAGCTAGACAAAAATATTTCAAATCGCTTTTGTTCTACAATTGCGTAGTAGATAAATGCTACTTCAATCAATCTCTGATTTAGTTTATATCTTGAGCATGTGATTTGAAAAAGCATCAAAATTCCCTTGTTGGTAGCTTAGTGACCTCTTAGGACATTCCATCACACTTTTCTTATCATTGTTCATCAAAATCAGGGTTAATCCATTGAAAACTACTGCAAATTTGAGCCAAAACACTTTCAGAAATCGCTCCCTGGACCATTGCACTATCTTGAACTGTAAAGTGAGATGCATCTTAGTTCCTGAATGGGAAAAGTGCTATACATTGCAGTTTGGCCCTCTAGTAAGTGCGATAGATGACTGAAACTCAATTTTCCCATCTAGGAGTTGTGGTTTTTGACTAGTTTTCATTCTTGTTTGGCTGCTTGCTAAATATGAACAATGTCTCATGACTGAAGCCAACTTACATCACTCAGATCACCCTCTATTTAGATTAGGATTTATTAATGTTTTTGTGTATTTTTTTTTCATTTACAATCCATTGTCGAAAAGTGGTGGTAATCGATTTGTCGTTTCGATAGAAAAAGTGTCGTAAAATCTTCAATTTTCGTTGAAAAAGCGAAATGTCACAAAATCCTCCTTCATAGCTTATCAATTAAAGTATTTTGGTGCATTTGATTTGATTTTATTTCATTCAAAGTGTTGAAAATATATTAGTCAAACTTGAAAGTGTCGTTTTGAGTCTTCATTTCTCTTTTTGAAGAAAAATTGTCGAAAATTGTCATTTTGTGTGAAATAGTTTGAGTCATTACTGCATTTAGTTTTCCTTCTTGGATCATTCACATTAAGGAGAGCTGAAAACAAATACATGCATTTGAATTTTAGTATTTTGTTTTGTGAATGCTTGATAGGAATAGCTAGGGAAATTGCATTAGATGTGCTCTTTGCTCTTTGTCAAAGATCTGATCGCTCTATCCTTTAGTAGCTAAGGTTTTCATCATTCACACTAAATCAAAAGTTTGTTTATCATGATAGTTGCATTTTAGAAATTGCGAACATACATCACGTGGTGAACCTTCAAAGGCAAACTTTTAAGAAATATCAACTTAAAATGAACCTCAATGAACTTAAAAACGCTTTGGAATTTAATGCAACACATCTAGAGGTCTAGGCTAGAGACGTGTTCTAGTGTCTTTAAACCTAGTGGCTGTCGTTTTCATTAAAGGTTGGGTGATTCCTCCTCCTTGATACAACAAGTGCTAGCATGGAATTGTGCTCCCCATACCATCACGTATATATTGGGAGGCCACAATAGGCTTAAAACCTTTATCCATACAAAACCGAGTTGGCCGCCTTATCGAACGCAATGCACTGAACACAACATTTGGGAAGATTGACTGCCATACATAAAGTCCCTGGTAATTTCTCTTTAATTTATAATCAAGGTGTATATTGCAATTTTGCGATTGGTCTAGTAAACCTTTTTGTTTAGATTCTCCAGAGTAGTCAATTTCGTTCCTTTTCGACTCCTTAAAAGAAAAGGCCCATCTGAGCACATGTCCTTTTAGGCTCATTAAAAATCGAAGGTGACTAGAGTGATCTTTAGCTTTTTCTCGACTCCTTAAAATTGAAAAAGCAAAGTTGTGTCCAAAGTGTCGTTAAAATAAATTGACCATGAATAACATCCCTATTCCTTAGTTGATCTTAGGTTGAAACATATGGCGACAAATCTGGAGTCCGCCGATCAAGGAATTCCTTTTGATGGAAATCCTAGTCCTTTTCCTTCTTTCAGAAATATTGGTGCTCCATATATGTCTACATTGTCCCTTCCAGGATTTACCATTGGCTTGCCAGTATGGTTGTTTTCAACCTCTTTGGTTCAAAATGTCGTGATTCCTCCGTAATAGAGTACACCTCCAACTGGACAAAATCAACCTCCAATTGATCCTAAAGTTGACCCTTTGTCTTCTTCCTCGATTGTTTCTTCCTCCCCTTCTTCCTCTTCGCCTAGTAAAAGTATTGGTACTATTAACCAAGTAGCTAAGAAGAAGAAGAAAGGGAAGAACAAGAAGAAGAAGCGAATTCAGCAGAGAGGCAACCAAGCAATCATTGCTTTGAATGCAAAATGCAATGAGAAACCACCCATGAAGCCTCACAAAGTTCGATATCCATGAAAACTTTGTGCAGGAGACCATCTTCTTCGAAATTGTCTTGATATTCCTCAGATCTTAGAAGAATGGTCTTCCCATTCACATCATCCTATGTCATCAACCTCTAGAGATCATGTTGGTGACATACAATCAATAAGTGATATTAAAGTTCATGGACAGAAGGGAAAGGTCAAGTTTCCATGTAGGTTATGTGAAGGGAATCATCCCATTAACCTTTGTCTCTATCTGGATGAATCCAAGAAAGTGTTGGATAACCACCCTACTTCACCGCAGTGACTTCCATCTAGTTATAGGAAACTCTTCCTAAATCCTTCACTAGTTGATGAACCGACTGACCAAAATCAACCATCGGTTGAACCCACTCTTTCTAAAAGAGAATCACATGAGTCTATACCTGACCAAAATCAACAAGTTGAGGTAATAGTTGACCCGATTTCACCTTTGGTAAATCGTACCTTTTCCAAACAGAGTGAACACCATACCACTCAAGTTCTTTTTTTTCTTCAGATTCAAATGATCTTGGGAGAAATCCACCTATTCCATCAAGACAGGAGGAAAATCCTCTAGTAACTCAAGGGGTTAACCCTCCCATTTCTACGGTACCCCCTCCAAGTAGTCTAGTCACTTCCTTTGATTGGAATTGACTAGCAAGATTCTTCCTTCCTTCCTATATGCCATTCTAGATCATAGTATAGGTTTGTAAAATGATTGTATCTAGCACTATTATAGATGAAGGTGCATCAATGAGTATCCTTTCCTCAACTGCTTGGCAAGCGCTTCATTCACCACCGCTTGTGCTTGTTACATAGAATCTGTTTGGTTTTAACAGAGGAACCAGTCGACCGTTAGGGATCCTCCCTTAGTTACCTATTACTTTGGGAGGAAAAACCATTTATCTCATTGTGATGGTAGTCCCAGGCCCTTTAGATTACAATCTACTTCTTGGGCGTGACTATGTTTATGACATGGGAGCTATTGTTTCAACACTCTTTCAAGTGATTTGTTTCCTGCATGAAGGAAAAATTGTTACCATTGACCAACTTTCATTTCCCAGTCCAAATATAGCTCCTAGTCAACCATCATCCCTAAATGGTCCATTTTTACCAATGGTATCATCCCCGCCACGGGTTAATTAAGTGGCAACCTATTCCATACCTACATCAACTGACAATCAATTCAGTGATGTTGTACATCATGTACTGGGGGCATTGGAACCAGATATCTTTTTCATGACCTCTTATGAGTTGTGATTGTTTTCAATGACAGTTCATGGTCTTGTTGCAACCTCATTTGAAAAATGAAACAAGGAGTTCAACGATAGTTCTTTTACTGTGTCAACCTCGTTTAAAAATGAAACCAAGGAATGAGGATAGTTCCTTGTCTAGTGTCAACCTCGTTAAAAAATGAAACCAAGGAAAATGAGGATAGTTCTTTTATTGTGTCAACCTTGTTAAAAATGAAACAGGTATGGTCATAGTTCCTTATCTTGTGTCAAGCTTGTTAAAAAATGAAACAAGGAATCTAAGCAGAGTTTCTTGTCTTGTCTCAAGCTCATTTAAAAATGAAACAAGGTCCCAAGTTCCAAGTCGAGTCTTTGATTAGATCTCGTAAAACCTTCGTCAAGCCTTTCACTTAATCTCATAAAAGAACCTTCATTCCATCCACCTTATAGCCATGAGTAGTCTACTTAGGTGAATGTAATGAAGTTTGGGGGGCATGCACCTAGTGGTAAAGTTAAGTTTCCCTGTAGGTTATGTGAGGGAATCATCCCATTCACCTTTGTCTATCTGGACAAAGCCAAAAAGGTGTTGGATAACCATCCTGCTTCACCGCAGGGACTTCCATCTGGTTATAGGAGACTCTCCTTTTCATCATGTTGGGGGCATGTAAACCAATCTCAAGCAAAGTTTTTCATTTTAAGCTTGTGTAAAAATGAAACTGAATCCAAACATAGTTTTTTGTTTCAAGCTTGTATAAACATGAATCTAAACCCAAGCATAGTTCCCTATGGTTCAAGCTTGGGTAAAAATGAACCCATTTCCATTTTTAACCCTCGTGATTGTCATTCTATAAACCTCTTTTATCAGATGAGCCTTGGTTATTTTATTCCATCACCACCATCTCTTTGGTTGATCATACGCCTTCACTTGGTTGTTTTACCCTTTTTGAGGAACAGCTACAATGAGTGGTCTTATTAGCCACCCTCTTCACATAAATCAACATGTTTTTAGAAGTTACAACATCACTAGAACCAGTTTCTACCATAGACACCACTCGTTCCTCAAAGTGGAGTCCTCTTTAAACTCTTTTCAGACTCTCTAAACATGAAAAGATTGTCGATCGTTTGTCTTTTCCAGCTCGTTAAAGTATTGGAAATGTCATCCCTCTTGTATTATTTTATCCTTTTTTGGACCTGAGAGATTACTTTATGAAAAAAAAACTTATGGAGTTTTATTTTCGTCTCTTTTCAAACTCTGTAAACATGATAAGTACTGAGTTATTCTTGTCGTTAAACTACCTAAAACATCAAATAATGACGGGTTTGCCTGAAGGGCGAATTATAGAACAAGCATATGTTATCCTTCTCAAGCTTGACAAAAATAAAGAGGTACTAGTTAGCAATGACTGGGGAAAAAAGGGAAAAATCTTGAAAAATTTATGGTAGCAAGTCGCTCGTGAACATGACACTTTCACTTCATCTCCGTGATTGAGTTGGGTTGGGTTATTCTGTTCACCAGTCATCATACCATTGGTCTTTCATATCATCCATCTTTTGGGGTTAACACTACCAATTCATCTCAATGTCACTGATATATTCAAGAGAAGTCATCCAGTTAATGTCTCATACACTGCAATACCTCCAACCTTCATTTTTCATGACTACTATTCCTGGACCTTGTGTTGTCAGTTCATTTTCACCTCAAGAAATCATTTGCTTCATTTCATGTCATAGATGTGGGATACATCAAGGCCCTCCTATGATGAGTCACTTCTTGTCGACATCAGCTCATTATCCAAGAAGTTGAATTAGAAACACCCTTCCAATGCTTTGAAGCTTGTTTACATCAATGGCAAGTTTCTCTCTTCTGGCGATAGGTTGAAATAAATGGCCTTCGACTGGAAGATTTTGCATGGTGTTTGACATCGGATCATGTAATTCGAAAATCCAAGCTATGTTCCTGCAAGTTGGCTTTTGATTGAACTAATAATGTAGCTGAGTATGAGGCACTCCTTTTGGGTTTACAAGTCTTGAAAAGGCTAGGGACTAAAATAATATCAATCTATGGAGATTTTGAGTTGATTATCAAGCAGATCAAAGGTCAGTACTAGACAAAACACCCTCAAGTGCGAGCTTACCATAATGTTGTCCTAGATTTGCTGCAATATTTTCCTGAGTATAATTTGTTTGTTATTCCTACAAAACATAACTTTGTTGCAGATGCTTTAGCTACATCTGCTTGTGATTTTGAAATTACAATTCACCCAAATGAAAAGTATGAAACTAAAGTCAGGCATAGGCCTGTTGTCTCAGATAATGCGAGGTACTGGCAAGTTTTTTAGAATTATAGGCAACTGGAAAATTTTCTGTTAATGAAGGAATAATTTTCCAAGATCAAGGTTGATAATGGCAATGGGTGGGAAAAAGGTTAAAAGGAAAATTTTATAAATCAAATTAGAGAACACTTGGAGAAACACGGAGCAGATTTGAAGGTGTTGTAGTTGAAATACAATGTAATTCCAAGAGGGTTGGTACTACTTGAAGATTTCACCAAAATTATATGGCTCAAAGGCTGAAATCGATGCCTACCAAGACAAGAGTAGAAAAGTGTCACATAGGCATAAAGGACAAGTCCGAAATGGTCAAGTTTTCCAAATATTTAAGCCTAGAAATGAAGTAGAAGTACATTGATCTCTTGACAGAATTCTCTGATGTTTTTGCATGGGGGTATGATGATTTGAAGTTCTATGATAAAGGAGTTATCCAACATACTAGCCCAATCAAAGAATACCAAAAGCCACTCAAACAGAAGTTGTGGAGCATAAATCCTTTTTTTCTGGCCTTGATCGAAAAAAAAGTAAGAAAATTGTTTGATGTCAGAATTATTGTGCCTCTCAGATTTTCTAAATGGTTGTCTAATTTAGTTCCAGTTAGGAAGAAGATGGGAGAAATGTGATTGTGTGTGGAATTTAGGAATTTAAACAAGGTGTCACTCAAGGAAAACTATCCATTTCCCAAGATGGATCACATTCTTTAGAAGGTGGTAGGTGTAAGAAGGATGTCATTTCTGGATGGTTTTTTGGGATACAACCAAATTCTTGTTCATCCAGATGATCAAGACAAAAATGCATTCACTACACCATGGGGTACCTTCATGTACGCCAAAATTCTCTTTAGTGTGATGAATGCAGGGGCAATGTTTCAATGAGCTATGGATATCTTTGTTGATGAGAAGGACAAATTTATGGTCATATATCTTGATGACATCACCATGTATTAAAATTTTGATGAGGATCATTTGCAGCTCCTTAGGATTGTGTTTGAAAAGTGTAGAAATTATAGCATGTCTCTGAATCCTGAGAAGTATTTGTTTGGGTTGGAATAAGGCAAGTTGTTAGGACATAATTTCCAAAGATGGCATTAGAATAGACCATAGCAAAATAGAAGCAATTTAGAAGGTGTATATCCCAAGAAACAAAAAAGGAATTCAATCTTTTCTTTGGAGAACACACTTCTTAAGGAGGTTCATCCCCAACTTAGCAGAGATCATAAGGGAGATTACAAATATATTGAAGAAATATAGAGATGTTAAGTGGAACAAGGAAGCCATAAAATCCTTTAATGAGGTGAAATTTGCCTTGTCCCATTCTTCTGTACTTATTAGTCTAGACTATACTCAAGATTTTATTGTTTTTTCATTTTCTTTAGAGCATAGCATAGCAACTATCCTAATGCAAAAGAATCAACAAGGTGTAGAGCAGCCAGTAGCATTCTTCAGTAGGAGTCTTAAAGATGTTGCCCTCAAATTCAACATCATGGAGAATCGGGCCTTTGCCTTAGTGAAATCTCTAAAGGATTTATGAGTGTACATTCTACATTCACACATCATTGCCTATGTGTCAAGCTCTATTGTGAAGGACATCCTCATGCAAAATGACCTGAAAGGTAAGAGAGGTAAGTGGATCTTTGTGATACTTGAATATGATGTGGAAATTAGACCCATGAAGTTGATTAAAGGGAAAGGACTGGAAAAGATGATGGAAAAATCAAATCTACCTGCACTTTATATTCATTTTTTGGTTTCTTTTTCAGAAGAAGATGATTCAAGGTCAATTCAACATGTATTGGAAAGATTTACTTCTTCTCCTTGGTATACAAACATTGTATATGTGTTGCAACATTTACAAGCACCCCCCGATTTTGACCAAAAAAAATATATATTCCTAAAGTTGAAAGCTATCAAGTTTTGTGCTATAAATCAGTGCTTGCATTGGAAAGAGCCTGATGGTATGTTGCTAAACTATTTCCTTGAAAACGAGGCACAAAAAACCATAGAGGAGTTTCATAAAGGGGATTGTGGAGGACACTTGTTTTGGAAGAAAAATACTAAGAAAATCTTCAGTGATGGTTTTTACTAGCCAAAATTGTTCGTTGATGTATACAAAAGAGTTTCCAATGGTCATGAATGCCATATTTTTGAAGGAAGGAGGAAGTTTCTCCCGATGCCCCTAAAACCTATTGTGGTTTAGTCACCCTTTCAACAGTGAGGACTTGATTTCATCGGTGAAATACACCCGACCTCATTCAGATAGCATAAGTGTATCCTGACAACCACCAACTGTTATACTTAGTGGATTGAAGCAATCCTAACAAGGCAGGCTATAGCTGTAGTTATCATTCAGTTTTTGGAAAACAATATCTTGTCTAGATTTGGTTGCCCTCAAAAAATCATCACGGACAACACTGCTACTTTCAAATCAAGAAATATGATGGATTTTTGCAGCAATTATAACATTATCCTTGGGCACTCAACAACCTATTACCCTCAAGGTAGTTTTTTTATCAATTCTTGTAACAAAATTTTGGTCAGCATCATCAAAACGTTTTTGCAAGAAAACTAAAGGAATTGGCATAAGAAGTTGGTGAATGAATTGTGGGCTAACCAAGTAAGCACTAAAAAATCAATAGGTATGTGCCCTTACTAACTAGTTTATGGAATATATTTATTTTTTCCTTATTCATTAGGAGTTTCAGTGATGAAATTTCTACAAGAGGTTGAAGCAGAACCCAATGATGTGCAAAGGAGGATCAATTAAATGATCCAATTGTAACAGGCCATGAAAGAAGTTTTTAATAATACTCAGGTGATACAAGACTTTATTGAGAATATTTATGACAAGAGAACTAAAGCAAAATATTTTCATATAGGAGACTTAGTGTTAAAATGGGATGCCAAGAATGAGAAGAAAGGAAAGCACAGGAAATTTGAGAATTTGTGGAAGGGGCCCTTCAAAATTGTTTCTTTCCATGGGAACAATGCTTGCTTCCTAAATGATCTAACAAATGAACTACTTGGAGGATGATTTTTCAATGGCAGGTTGCTAAAACACTATCTCAATTGAAATTCAACTAATCCGAAATTCCATTGGGCATACCATTCTATTTTCAGTACTACAAGTGTGGGTGGCCAATCATTGGAACTTGAAGCCCAAGGGGAAGGCCTTAAGGTTCCAGTTATCTATTGCCATATGTAAGGTAAAAGTCAAGTCAGTCATAATCATATGAGTCTTTTTATGTTTGACTCCATTTCCCAATGGTTAGGGTACTAGTCTACAGTGTTCTTCACACCTCACTAGGAGGCTTCCATCCCTATTAGAGCCAATGTTAGGGTCCTATAATCTAGGAATCATAGAGTTTTCTTATCTTACTATTCCATTTTGGAGGTATGTTTGTAAATTTTAGCCTATGAATCATTAGGTGTCATAGCCTAAATTTTTCTATGTGAAAAGGTTTGTGTGTGTCATAGGATGCCATCCCCCATTTTGAAGGTTCTTGTCATAAAGGGGTCTTTGAACCTAAAGTTGAATTTTGTAAAATTCTAATGTCTAAAATCTATGAGAAGGTTATAAGGTCATAATTTAAAATGTGTAATCATGGAGGGAAAAGGAGTTATTGAGGGTTCCAGGGGTCATTTCATGGGGTTCATACATAATTATCCAAATTCATGTGAGCTAGATTCAGTTAATTAGAATTGCTATGGGTCTGATTAGCGATATTTACTTCTCATCATTGATCATCAATGGAAGATATCCTCATGTCATTTCACTCTTCTCAATAATTCATCCTCATGACATAAAACAAGGCATATGGAGACACTATTTTTTTTTTTTTTTTGAGGTAGCACTCATTCCCACTTCACAAGAACTCTCGCTCAAAGAAGATGTGAATTGAAAGCTGGTGTTTGAAACTCAGAAGAAAGGAGGAAAGACGATCACTGTGTAACCCCTACATAAACTACCCATGCTACGCAACTGTTGTGCACAGGGTTCAAAGTTTTCACGAGGGCCTGTGTAAGTCTGTTTCTCATTATCCTCACTTTTTATGGTGTCTAAGATGAGAATATTGCTCCCCATCCATTTTTTTCATTAAAGAATCCGTCAATTGTTTATAGAAACCATATGTGTTTATATTTGATCCACATCCATAGCGCAAAGTCTATATACTATTGGTCATTACTTGAAATATCCATTTCACAACTCGAAGGGTTTTGTAACGTGTTTGATCTCACATCTAACCTGCGACTCAGTTTACACAATTGGAAACTGAGCATGGCCTCTTAGCTAGGTTTTTCATTTTTCTGACATGTATTTTAAATGCAAATCATTATTTTGGCATGAATTTTTGGCAATAAGGTTTTCGATGTTCTTTTTCCCAAAACCCAATGTCATTTCCATCTCATTGAAACCACTGTCAACTACCAAAATTGCCACATTCCATTGTGTTGTCACTCACTTACCTATTCATGCTGTTGTCACTTAATCCTTGTCCATCACGTTGTTGCTTAATGCTCTGTCCACATACATTTGTGTTTTACATATAATTGGATTTGAAAAGGTGCTCAACAATCTACATAACCAAATGGAAAACCATGGGAATAGCAGGAAAATCAAGGGAGGAGAATTGGTCTGATTTGAACCCAAAAGTTTGGAGATGATCAATGTTGCACCAGCTATTCAAGAAACATTTGAAAAAACAAGTTGTATAGTGTTTTGTGAGAAGATTCAAACTTATGGTTATCAATTTCAATTGGCCAGTATATTTTCCCTCGGTCTCAAAGGCAACCAGGTGATGATTGGGGACTTGAACTTTATAGTTTCAAAGGAAACCATCTCCCAATCCACAGGGATACCATTACTAGGTGAAAGTTGTTTTAAAGGCATGGAACTTGGTGCATCACACTACAAAGACTTTGTGAAACCTTAGTATGAAGTCAAATATGGGCCTACATTTCTAAGAAGTTCCTTATTCAACCATGACAACAAAATCTTGAAAGTAATACAAAAATATTTCACTTGTGAAGGTCATTTCAGCAGAGTATACCAATACCATATCAGTATGCTCATGTATTTTGCTGGAAAAAGGAGCCTTAACTTACCTCATTATCTCTTTAAAATCTTGTGAAAAATGGAAGAAAAGGTTCATTCCAAGGGAGAGAAATATTTTCCCAGTTTGTTCCACTTTTCACTAATAAAATCATTGGTCTTGAATGAATTAGAGAAGAGGAAAACCTCTTGGGAGGCTTCTTATCAGCCTCGGGTTTGTTGGCCCATTTAGATAGGTCTAAAAGTCAAGAAGGCCTTCCTTCAATAGGAACAAATGAAGCAACACCTACAACTGAATAATCTATTAGTAGGCCTAAAGCTCAAAAGACATAGAAGTCATTGAAGGATAAGAGAGCAATAGAAAAAGGGAAAAGGATGGTGCCACAAGATGATCAGGAAGAAACATAGTTTCTCCACAAACCAAGAACAAGATCAGCTATAAAGAAGATGACTGAGGAACCAACCTCTAAGAAGACAACTGAGCCATATGATGATGCACCAGATAAATTAGAGGAAGGTGGTTAAGAATTTTGATAAGATAGCCAAGAGGCTCCCATGGAGGACAAGGATTTGAAATCATAAAGTCATAGGATAGCCTTGACAAAGCTCATCTCATGGTGGCCATGATAACTTTTAGGGGCAAATTTTAGCCCAAGGGTGAAATTTAAGGGGCTTTTCATTTTAGAGGGGAATTTTTTTTATAAAACACCCATTTCACATATTTAGCCCAACTTTTATTTTAAAAATAATTATTTTTTTCATTTTAGCCCAAAAAAGGGGTAGGTAAACTATGAAAATACTCATTTGACCCAATTTGCCTGGTTTGGGAGGTTATATTCCATTATAATTCCATGATTTTCTGCTTTGCAATGTTAAATTCTTTTGCAATCACCAATTTTCTGGTTTAGGAGGTGGTTTGGGAGGTTGTATTTGGTTCCAATTGCCCTGATTTCTTCTGTGAACTGCTCCCTATTTTTAAATCTGGTTTTCATCAATGGCAAGGGTGTAAATAAATAAAAATATAAATAAAGTGGAGGTATGGTAAACAAATAAAACCTCTTTTTATACTTACTC
This sequence comes from Pinus taeda, assembly GCA_000404065.3. NCBI lineage: Eukaryota > Viridiplantae > Streptophyta > Pinopsida > Pinales > Pinaceae > Pinus > Pinus taeda. The sequence continues at coordinate 224,933 of APFE030795942.1, read as the reverse complement.
CAAAGGTATGGTAAATAAATAAAAATATAAATAAACTAGAGGTATGATAAATAAATAAAACCTCTTTTCATATTTACTCCATAACCCTCTTTCTATTTAAGAAGGCTCAAAAAAGAGGTTTTATATAAGTGAATCCTATGGGTGAAATACCATAAAAGAGGTATGGTAAATTAATAAACATATAAATAAAACATTTTTTATATTTACTCCATAAGTCACCTTATATTTATGAACACTCAAAAAATGCGTTATATTTAGGTGAAGCCAATGGGCCAAATTATTATTAATACCATGCAAAAAAAACATTATTAACCCTAATATTAGTATTAATAAGAATAAATATGGCACATGGTATTAACCTATGGTATTCACGTGGAATGTAGCATATTTAAAGGGGGGATTAAACCAGCATAGATCCATCTTAATTTCCGATCTACCAAGCGCTGAGAGGGATAAATAGATTTCATCCCTCTAAGAGTTTGGTAGATGTGGAGTTAAGATGGATATAGGTTGGCTTTTATGATAATGAAGATATTAAATAGACTTAGGAAATTATATTGTAAAAAACATTTTAAGGTGAATGGTTAAAGCTACATTTAGTCACTTCACAAAATTTAGTAAAAAATACCAATATCTCTATTAATATCGGTTTTTCTAATTTAATAACAACGAAAAATTCAAAACAATGAAATCTTATCACTCTTTCTGCATCACCCTCGCAAAACAGAGATAGTCACTGCCCAGATTTCCCACCATTTTTCAAATGTTCTTAATATGATATCTTCATGAAAAAGTTAAGGTATTGATGTTGGATTAGTTGTTTGAAAAATATGATGGTTTGTACAAGCTTTCATCTTCTCTATTATTCTTAGTTTGTCGTAATGATATGTAGGGGTTGGGCCACTGCACCATATTATCCTAAAAGGCAGAGATTGTGTATCGAAAAGGAAATTAATCCACATTTTACAACCCAGTTAAAAAATGCAAGATGTATGAAGGTAGTGAGTTATGCTAATTGGCAATTTAGATTGGGAGAGACGTAATTAAATTTTATTATTTAATTGAAGATTTCCAATTAAAATAATAATAAATCTACATTTATATATTTATATATTGATTGGAAGGCTTCTGAAAATGGTCACTTCTTTCCATTAGATTCCCTTCAAGCCTTTGGGATACCTACTACTTTCTTTTACTATATAGTTGGGGCTTGCTACTTGTTGGCATGTTGGGATAAACAAACTTGATGTGTCTTTTTTTTTTATCTTGCAGTTGGAGTCTATAGAATAAGAAAGAAATTTGATTTGCATTTTCTCATCCTGATAGGTAAATGTTTGTAGATGAAGATTCCATCTTAGAACCTTTGTCACAAGGAAATTCTATATATTTTGTTGTTTCTCAATACAAAATCAAGCAATTTTTTTTTTTTTTTTTAACTCAACATTGGTTGCATTTAGGAGCAAAGAGTTGTCTCCATGTCTTCTTCACACAAGAAAGTTGTATGGTCCAATGATCCTACCATATGACTATTGAAAACTAGCTTGCAGTACAATGCTACTTTTGATGATGAAGCAATAGTAGTAACTTGGTGGTGAGGAAGATTTGGAAAGTTAAATATTCAATGAAATCCATTATTTTTATGTGGTTGGCCCTAACAAATAATGTATTGACATGAGAGGTTCTACGAAATAGTGCAAAGTAGGGTCCTGGAATTTGTACTCTATGCAAATTTGAAGGGGAAATAATAGATCATGTGCTCGTGTTCATTTGTATTTTTTCTCAAGAGGTACGGGGTTTTATTCTCCCCTTATTTGAGGATAGGGTACTTAGTAGGAGGCTTCCTTGTTGGACTGTATCATGATAGAGCATTCAAATAACATAGATCATTGCCCCAGATTGCCTCTAGAGCCATTTGGATAGGAAAGAAGGAATAACAATTTTGTAGACAAGGAGATCCCTCCTTTTTAGGTACATCATCAAATAAAATACTTATATGAAGGCATAAAAATGACTCCAAAGGTTAAAGTTCCAAGGTGTGTTGCAATCTAGAGGTTGATAAAACTTTTCCATGGCCTTTCCTTGTTGGTGCTTGCCAAGGTGATATTCTTGTTATATATATTATCTGTGAATATGTGTGATATTCTTATTTTATATATTATCTGCGATTTGAACCCAAGTTAGTTACTCCAACATGTGTGATATTATTGTTCTGTATATTATCTGTGATTCAAACCCAAGTCAACAACGTGCAGGAGGAAAATGAACTGGTGTTTCTTTTGGTGTCTTTCATGTCTACCTCTATCAGAGAATTATCCACAATACATCAAGTTATGGATTCACATGTCTCTCGATATTTGATTATTTTTCACATTTTGAAGTGGGCACAGAGGATAGCTCTTGCTTCAAGTGCAAACATATTCATCGCAGGTCATAATGGGCAATGGAGCAGTAGGTATGGGCATGATGGGTCAATATAATTTGAACCCAACCATAAATTTGATGCCCAAAACTTCACAGCTAGTTTTGGGGGTTCCCTAGCAACAAAAAAGAAGAAAATTAGGAGATTTGAAACTTTGAGGACGTGCCCGTCGTATAAACATTTTTGTATCACAACAAGCCTGACAATGGGAAATCATTTGGCATTCATGTTGGCGTAACCCTGCAACTTCCCAAGTGTGCATGTTGTTCACAATTCACGCTATGATTTATTTATTTATGCATTTGTTTTTGGTTGAAATTGATACATGTATAGATAGCCAGTGTCACATCCTTGATAATCTTTCCATTTGAAGACCAAGTGAAGAAAGCACAAATAATAGGTGAATATAGTTTAACTTGTAGGTGTTTTGAAGATTCATTTGTGAATTGAGTTACTGTAAATAAGCTTCTTATCTTCATTTGATGAACTATGTCAAATACCTCGGTTTTATTTATAGTTTTGTTGAGTTAATGGTTAGTGAATGGCTTGATAAATACTTTTTTCTTGATCTGGATTCCCCTCAAATGCTAGCGAACAAAAATTGTAGACCTCAATAATACAATTAATGCTCCTGCCAAACCGTGCCTTAGTGACCGAGGGTACTAAATTTATTATGATTTCTTTATCTAGTTTGTAAATTACTCTATGCGGAGGGAAAGCAGAGCTTTTTAGATCCTCCTTTGAGTGAGCTTGATCCTGAAATGAATGTGATAATTGAGAAAGAAAAGCAATCGCAATTCAATGGCTTGGAACTTATTTCTTCTGAAAATTTTACATCCTGGGCTGTTACGGAAGCTATTGGATCATGTCTAACAAACAAGTATTTAAAAGGAATCCCTAGTAAGCGGTAAGTGTTCGAAGATATAACTTGGAATGTGAAGAATGGCACCATCATGATTGTGATTGTGTCTGAGCTGCTTGACAGTTTCTTCTTGCCACTTGGTATTTTTTTCTTGTTAAACTCAGTTTCTCTTAGCTTTTGGACCTGTACTTTTTAGTTTGAATGTTTGACATGTGTGTAATGATTTTTAGGTTCAATGTTATAGTGTAGAGACTTGTAGTTGTTTCATGAGTATCTGTTATCACAATGATGGGTACAGTTGTTGGACACTTTTCTATATTTATTCACTATTGTGTTGGGTTGGGGTTTATGCCATGCATATAATATGCTCACAATGAATTCATTGACCAAAGTGAGAGGGTTTGCTGGAAAAGGGCCCTGGAAGCATTCCATCTTGAAAAAAGTACATGGGGTGTTAATTTTCAACCATTATCTGGATCCCCAGCTATTTTTGTTGTTAGGACTAATTCATAGGAATACTAGGCATAAATACTTAGGTAGGAATAAATAGAAAGAAAGTGTTACTATTACATTTATTGTACACAACCTTTATAGCATGAATTTACCACCCTATCCATGGTTTATAGATAGAATTGAGGTAGCTTGAGTAGGTATTACACAGGGTTTGATTACTGAATTTACCACTTTACACACCCTATATGTGTTTCATTTGACTGGTTGACTACTCTTACAGTTTTGAATTATATTAGTATTATTTAGTATATTAGTTCGATTAGGACTTACACTATTATGAAGTTAGATCCTCAATTTATTGAGTCTATAGAATAAAACTCTCATTTATTCTATAGGACAGAGGAATGCAAAGTATATAGAGAAAAATTTGAGAGCCAAAAACACAAAAAATAAGTAGAGTATTTGATCCAATTACTATTGGATTCACTTATTCCAAACAAGCGTATATATAGTTTGTTATGGAGTTTTATGGGGTGAAGAAAAAATGGCAAGAATTGTTGGATTAATGTTGTCAGATGTGATGTGATGTGCATGAGGACAATAAAATATACCATGACTGGGTGGTATATATTTTTCCAAAATTGCAGAGGACTTGTAATTGGTCCCATACACAATAAGTAGCCCCTTGTGGAGGTATGCCAATCCACAAGAGGTGAACATGTCAATTGGGGGAGTTGAACCCCAATGGGCGTGATAACAACACCCCTCTTTCACTGACTAGGTAAGACCCTGTTGACAACATTTTTTAGCTTTTGATTTAATAGTCTTCTCGTATTAATTGTCTTAATAGGAGAGGGTATTATTCAATGGAATCATAGTATCTAAATGATGAACATAATTTAAGTCTTGTTTCAAAATATTTGACTCTTGAATTCTTAAATTTTTGTGTGACCACCAAATGCAAGGCCTTTCAACCAACTGGATGTTCAAAGTAGCCCAAATTATAGTAAGTGTGCTATGAAAGCAGCTCACAAAATGATAGAAAAGATAGATGAATGCCTTAGAAATAAGCCTCTTCGATGGGGCAACCTCCTTTACATTACACAAATGAACAATTCTTGGATGATACAAATGACAAGACCTCCTTTCTATATATAAGAGTCTAAGGGGTCATAATATAATCAGAGCCGACATAAAAATAATAATCTAAGGGCACACTAATAACAATAGTGGGCTTCTATGGGCACAATAATAACAATATGGGGACTACATGGGCACAATAATATAATAAGGGGGTTGTACTAATAACAATAAGGGGTTACACTAGTAGTATAGGGACCTAACATGCCCCTTTTCATAAAAAAGTGTTGTCCTCAATGCTTGAGTAGTTCTTGATGATTCTGTATAAAATTCTTGTCCTCCTATGTGGAATCTTCAGTGAGTAAGTTCTTCCACTTGATCAGATACTCTGAAATTGATTGATTTCATAGCTATTGGGTTCTTGTTTCTGTGACTGCTCCAGGTTCCAATATGATTTTTCCTTCCTCGTCAAGTTTTGGCAATATTGTTTGAACTGGGATCTTCTAAAACTTTTGAATGAGTAGCGACACTTCTTCATCCTTCTTCCATTCATCCCTTACTTCATTTATCCAATTTGGTTGGATAATAGAAATAACACAAAACAATTCTTCCACATCCTCATCCCTTCTTGAGAGTGCATCTGCAACAACATTTGGCTTCCTGTTTTTGTAGATGATTTCAAAATCATAACCCAACATTTTTGTGACCCATTTTTTCTTTTCTTCTAAAGATAATATTTGTTCTGAAAAGTATTTCAGACTATCATGATCCAGTTTTACCTTGAAGTGTCTTCCCATTAGGTAAGGTCCTCATTTCTTAAGTGAATGTAGTATTTCCAATATTTCCTTCTCATCAATATCTTGCTTGAGATGTAGCCGTAAAAATACCCAATCGCCTACATCAAAACTTCTTTCACTACGATGTTGTTTTGCCTCTTGTTTCATTCAATTTTGCACTAAAGTGGAATTATCCTTTAAAAGTTGGAGAACTTGTTTTTGATGCTTGATTTGATCTTTCACTACTTGAACCTTTTTCTTCTTGATATTTCCTTCTATCCTGAGAGTTTGAGTGGTAATTTCTTCCATTGCATTACAAGATATGGTTGGATTCATTTCTTGATGCTCGATGTGATCTTTCACTTCTCGAGCATTTTCCTTCTTGATATGTCCTTCTATTTTGATAGTTTGAGGAGTGGTAATTTCAGCCAATGCATTACAAGATATCCTAGGATTCATTTCTTCTTTCTCAATGTGATCTTTCATTTCTTGAACCTTTTTCTTCCTTATATGTCCTTCTATCTTGAGAGTTTTATGAGTGGTAATTCTTTCCAATGCTTTATAAGATATGGTCAGATTCATTTCTTCTTTCTCTGGGGTTGGTTCTTGATCTATATACTATTCTTTTGACATTTCTTGATCCTTTTCTTCCTCCTCTCCACAATTAATGTAAAATAATTTCTTCTCAGCACACTTATGACCTTTAATGTATTTGTTATCACATTTGTAACAAATCCCTTTTTCTCTTTTTTCTTCCAATTTTTGTGGTGTAACCATTGTAGGTTGTGGAAGGCTAGGAGAAACAACACTTCCATCTTTATAGTTGTGAGGGGTAGACTTCCTTGTTGCCATAATTTTCTTTCCACTTTGTAATGAAGCCCTTTTTCTCTTTTTTCTTCCAATTGTTGTGGTGTTTCTTTAAAGAAGGCATTTCTCTTTGCATCCTCATAATGTGCTATCATTTCCTCCATGAAAATTGACCACATAACGAGTTGTTTACGAGAAAAAATCCCTTTATACCATAAAAATTGATCTAGTTCTAAATATGAAGATGCAATACATACCTTTTGTAACAATGGTACACCATGTAGATCAAAATATTGCTCCATCTATAATATTCAATTTACTGGATCCTTTCCATCAAACTTCCTCATATTGCCTTTTCTTGATTTTAGTAGATCAATATTGAAATGACTCTAAGTCTGTACTTTCAAATCTAAAAGTTCTGAAATTTCCTCCCACAATAGCCCTCTAAATCCTCTTTCTAACCTTATAAGTCTGATCAGAATTAGATTCTCCAAGAAAGAGTTATGCCCAATCTCCTAAGATGACTTGATTATATAATGTTTCAGTAGAGCGAACTTGTACGATGTGCCACGTGTCACTGTTTCGACCTTCAAATCTAAAAACTATGCACAAAAAACTACAATCCATCATCTTTCTGTAACATCTTACGAAATTTAAATTTGTTGCTCAGAGAGAAAGTTATGAAGATTTTCCCTAGGTCACCCGTTTAGGATGTAATTCGGGAGTTTGCAAAAACCATAACTTCCTTAGATCGTATATTTGAAAATATAGTGAGACAATATTTGAAATTCAGACCCGAGATTCAAAACAATTTCTTCTCAGATGAGTTTTCTCTTTAGCTTCTGAAACTTCGTAGCTAAAAGGTTATAGCGAAAATACCACAATGACCTATTTTAGATGAAATTCTGGAGCTTGCAAAAAACATAACTACCTCATATCATATCTCCAAAAATATAGCGAGACAAGATCTAAACTTTGCACGCATGGTTTAGCAAGATTTCTTCTCAGATGGGTTTTTTGTTTAGCTTTTGAAACTTCGTAGTGAAAACGTTATAGCAAAAATTCCATGATGACTTGTTTGGAATAGCGAAACCCTAGAATCCATAGCTCTGATACCAAACGTTATGAAACCAACTTACAAAAAGATAGAAAAGATAGATGAACGCCTTAGAAATAAGCCTATTTGAGGGGGAAACCTCATTTACATTACACAAATGAAAAATTCTTGGACGATACAAATGAAAAGACCTCCTTTCTATATATTGGAGTCTAAGGGGTCATAATATAATCAGAGCTGAAATAACAATAATAATCTAGGGGCACACTAATAACAATAGTGGGCTTCTATGGGGCACAATAATAACAATATGGGTACTAAATGGGCACAACAATATAATAAGGGGGTTGTACTAATAACAATAAGGGGTTACACTAGTAGTATAGGGACCTAACAGAGTGTAGTCTCACATTGCTAGAGATTGTTTTCAGTTGGAAGTGCACAAAAGAATAATGGGAGTTTGTCAATTCAGGATTGTGAAACATATGAGTAACTACCTATGTACCTTGGTGAACTTTCATTTGCATATACATATATTCCAACTAATCTCTCCTTGAATTAACAGGATGTAAAAGCTTTTGTGAATGGTGGGCATGGTGTATTGGGATGTTTCCATTAAATCAGGTTCTAAACATTATGATCGAGTGTCAAGTTACAGGTAAAAACTTGGTTTGTTTTGAATTAGTAATAATTTCTTTCTCAATGAAAAATTTTCATCTACATATACATCCTAGCCGGTTTCTCTTGAAAATGGTAGACTATAAAACTTTTGTTGTTGTGTCATGGATGGAATAAATTAATATGATTTAATTAGCTCATGTTTTCATCAGGTCAAGTGTCGAAGATCGGGACAGAAAGTTTTCTTAAACCGTGGTGGTTTATCAAATAGTAATGGTGTTTTAATGAGAAACCTTCATCTGCATGTACATTCCAACTCAACTCTTTTAGAAATGGTAGAATGTACTTTTATGTTTTGAGTATTATTGGTCAAATAAGGTAACATTATTTATACAACTTAGTTATTGCATAGCAGTAATGATTTTCCTATGTCTAATCATCATCTCAAATTCTTGTGCTTGTTTTTTCTGGTGCATACTACAAAATTGAGAGTTCTTTTCTTTTGATCGGCTACTCTGATTTTTCAATGGGAATTTATGTCTAATAATCTGGTGATTTTGCATGATTTGTTGTAATTCCTACACAGTTGTTGTGATATGTCATTCATCAAAATATAACATTTTCTTCAGTTTGGATTATTTTTCATTACTCCGCTGCCAAAACACAGAAGTCCCTACTGGGTTATGCATGTATTTGATTCTTGGGATTTTATGTTGGCAGTTCCTCTGTTGTTCATTGTAATACATTTGAAATTAAACATGAAGTGTTGTTTGTGTTGTAATAATACATTTGAAATTAAACATGAGGTGGTGTTTGTGTTGTAATACATTATTCTTAAGAAGCACCTCTTGTTGATCAGTGCTTTGAATCTTCTTGTATTTTATGTCATGATCCCCAGTCATTCCTGTTGTAATGGAGATCGTTCTCGCAAGCATTATTGCATGATTAATGTATTGTCCTCATAGAATGACCTAATTATGTTTTTTTATTGTTGCAACTCCATTGATATTATTGTCAAGTTCTCATTGGTTCTATTCAATTGTAATCAATGCCTCATGAGTTTGTGATTTTGGAGCAGGTGATAAACTAGGGGAAGGAAGCTAGTAGTGGAATGGGGACCAATAGTGGAGATAGAACCTGATCTCTAAAGCTATAAAAATTCAAAGCACAACACCGATAACACATTATAAAAGTGGTATTAAAATAATGAAGAATGCTCATAAGCTTAAAAATAGTCCATAAACTCACTAAGCATACAATTGTCTAGAAAGTGACTCTTAGTTCACTTCTATACAAAACATCATGTCCAAACACATCTTTAAATGCTCTAACATAAAGACACTTCAAATCCTTAGACATTAAGAACCATAAAATGTTTAGTCCAACAAAGTTCAACTTTGATGTACATATTACCTATCATATCTGAGAGAGAGGTTGATTTCTAGAGAATGTCCGCAATAAATGATGTTCCAATATGTATAACCTCAAGTCCATATAGAGCCCAATTATTCTTTCCCCTTGTGCACTTGATTAGACATGAATAGGTAATGCTTATCATTCAATGCTTTCCATTATCCACCCCTAAGTTTGCAATCTATAATGCAAAGGAGTAACTTATTTAACTATGTTCAAAATGACCATTAATCAAATCAATCTGCCAAGGCCATTAAACATTTTAGAAGCACCAGCATTGGCTAGGAGAAACTAAGAGCCCCTAGATCATAATCAAATCAATCCTAGACACATATATCATCATTCTGCATATGCAATCCATGTCGATGACCATTCACCACTCAACTTTCCAATGGAATGTTATACATTTAATCTATAATTCATGGAAGCACCATTGTGGCAACTCAGTTTGCAATATTTCTCTCTAGATCATTGTCAGAATTTCATACAATGTATCTTTATTCTTGGGACTCATCAATCAAGATTTCTAATGGAGAATTATAAATATAAACCATCATTAATGGAAGCACCATTTCTTCAACTCAGATTACAACACTTCTCTATAGGTCATTGCAAAAATTTCTCTCACCACAAATCTTTAGTTAGGGATCAACACTATTCATAAACTTTCTCCTTTTAAATTTTTGTTTCTTGTCACCTCTGTTTACCTTAAATTTTTTTGTTTCCTCGTTTCTATGCACTGCATCAACCTCTATTATTCTATAATATTTTTTTGTTTAATATTTTTTTGTCATGCACGAGGAAATAGTGTTTCTCTTGTGAGGGTAAGAATGCAAGTGACAAGGGTTGATCATATACAAAACTCTTCCTCAAATAGGAGTTAAATCTAGTAGGTTTTGAAGAGCATAATGACATAAAAGCTTAAGAGCATATGATGTAGATGTTGAAGGTGGTGCTTCTGCATGAATTATAGTGCAAGATGCAAGTCTAACCAAGAATATTAATGTTAACGGAGGCCAAACTAAAGAGGATATGCTGAAGGAAATTGATTATGTTGACTTAAATGTATGCTTAATAAGTCTTACAGTGAGAAAATATGGAACTCACCAGCATCAATACATTATTAGCTAAATACCTCATGAAAGGAAGAGTAAGAAAGGGGTTATTACATTGTTAATTGAACAAAAGGAGGAAATAGTTGATTGGTGTAAGGAGATACTTGAAATTGGCCATGACGTAAAGTTGATACAACTTAGGGCTAACGTTGCTCCACTTTGAGGCCATTCAAAGATGGATTTTGGGGAAATCAAGTTGTGCAAGAGTTAAGAAAATATATCAAGAGCTAGCATTATGAACAATTGAAATCCTAAATAGAGACAAAGCTATGGATTTACACCCTACAATTCTAACCAAGTTATATTACACTATATCCAAAGCATACATAGATCATTCATAAAATTTACAAAATATATATGAAATTGTGATGAGTTTCCTTTCCAAGTTGGAACGAATTGTGGCATGTGGATAAATGCCAAGAGAATGAGTGAAAATGTGCCAAAGCTTTTCCTAACAACAATGTGGATAACTATATTTTGTTGTGCAATTACAATTGGTTTATTAATGTTTAGGCTATATTTGTTTTAAGGAAATAAAAATATGAAGAACCATGTCAAGAATTGTGAGCAAGGAATATCCGTGGTTGCACATCCTAATGCAGGGATGACTAAATAATTGTTTATGATTTGGCTATACCATTTTGTCACTTTTTACCTGGAGGCATCTATATTACAAACATATACTTGCTAGTTTTTTATGGCCATCACAACAACATAGTTTTACAAAACACAAAGGCAAACACGATAGTCATACATGGTGTTAGCACTGCTTAGACATTACTCATAAGTTGCAACCCCTAGAAGTGTGTTTGGGCCTTTTAAGAATTATTTAAGGTTTGAGAGTGTAATGCCCCACTTAAATCTTATCCTACAAATTTTGTTAATGTTTACATTATCTGAAAATATTGAGAAATATAGGTCTAATATAAAATTCATGATTTCCATTATTCAAATTCCCCACTTACCTTCTCAAATTGAATATTGGGTAGGATATGGTCTCCTTCCATTATTTCAAAATGTATGTATTCATTTCACATTACCCAATGTACCCTCACATTTATTAAGGAGAAGACATGGTCCTCTCCATGTAATTACATTTCACATTCCCCAATGTACCCTCACATTTACTTGGGAGAAGACATAGTCCTCTCCAACTCATATATATATTCATTTCACATTACCCAATGTACCCTCACATTTACTAAAGAGAAGACATGGTCATCTCCATGTAATTACACTTCACATTCCCCAATGTACCCTCACATTTACTTGGGATAAGACATAGTCTTCTCCATCTTATTATCAATATATATATTCATTTTACATTTCCCAATGTACCCTCACATTTTCTAGGGAGAAGACATAGTCCTCTCCATGTTATATATATTCATTTTACATTCCCCAATGTACCCTCACATTTACTAAGGATAAGACATGGTCCTCTCCATGTAATTACATCTCACATTTCCAAATGTACTCCTAGCTTACTTGGGAGAAGAGAAGTCAACTATAAGGATGGGTGACAAGTTAATGACATTAATGAGAGGTGGTTGAGATGGAGAAGGGAAGGAGGGTATAAAAGGGAAGGGGGAAGGGAGAAAGGGCATGTTTTTTTTGGGGGGGGTCTTGCTCATGATTGTGGGGTTGGTTGTGATTGTTTGGACTTGTTGTGTTTTGGAGACCTTAGGAACCTGTGGAGGTTTCTTGGGTTGTTGAGAGGAGGGAAGTATTGTTATCCTAGTCTGGATCTTTCATTGGGACACACACACTACATCTGGTTGGACTTGGGCTCAGAGGGCTAGGGAACCTGTGGAGGTTTCCTGGGCTAAGAATTATTTCCTAGTTGGCTGGGAGGTAAATCCAGTTGGGTCCGTCAAGAGGAGCGTTCAGCAGGAGCAACAGGACAAGGGTATCTCCATCAGCCACCAGCACAAGTATTCCTCCATAGTCCACTTTGGTAAAGTTAATTAGAATGAAATATCCACCTTCAATGGTGTTGATTATAATGTAAGTAACAAAATTTTATTTGTTTAAAAGCAATATAAGTAGGTAATTTATCACTTCTTATCATATTTATTTCAGAAGAATCTAGATTTGTAGTAGACCCTAGGGTAGGAACCTTACACATGGTATCAGAGCTAGGTTCAACCTCTAGGACCTATGGACCCTTATTTTTGGCTTCCTTCTCAAATTGTTAATTTAATTTACCCCCTCTTTCATACTCTAATTATTTTAACCTCAAAAACCCCTCTTTGGACTTTTATTTTAAAACCCTTTACAAAATGTGCACGCTCCTTCTACTAACAATCTAGTCATGTTTTAAGCCCCTTCACACTTCCATCGATTTTCCTAGACAAGGAAATCCATACTTGACTGTCTTATAATGGAACATTCACTGACCGCAACGTTCCATTATGGGGCCAGGCTTCCTTTTCTAAAAAAAAAATAACAATTGAGATCTTGTCACTTGCTAATTTTACACCAATGTTTCATTATAGGGCCACAGTGAACTTAACCTGCTTTCATTCAACAGTCTTTTCCCTTGAAGAACTTCTAAATGGAACTTGTTTTTGGCAGAAAAGGACTTGATTTCTCCATATGTTTTCAATATTCCAAATTTGTGTCCACCTTCTGGTTTTTCTACCAAAGCGACAAGGCTTGCTCTCGATGGAATTGCTATTGTTTTGTTTCTGAGCTTTTCCACTCTTTTCTCTCTGATTTGAAGTTCTTTGTCCCCTGTAAAGAGAACCTTTGAATGATAAAGAATCGTTGCTAGGGGTCGAGGAGAAATTTTCCAATCGAGCAGAAGCTCAGATGAGGCAGGATCCATTGGAAAGTTTTCCGGATCCATAATGAATTCCATCATCTTTTTCATTATAATATTTCTTCCTCTTTGCAAGCACTGCTTATATTTTCCAGATATTATAGCAGGATTGCTCTCCAATGAATTCATAGTAGATTTGCATTCTTTGTATAAATTTTTGATTGCCTTATCACTCCAGTTTTTTTGTAGACGTTGGAAGTGGTATATCTACTGCGAGTGGGGGTGCCGCTTCTACACCAACACCTAATATTTTCTCTCTGATCTTCATTTCTTTGTCGCCTGTAAAAACAGTCTCTAATTGTTGGAGAAATTTTGCCATGAAATGAGGAGCGTCTTTCCAGTATAATGAATACCATTTTGCGAAAGATTGATGCTTAACATATGCTTCATTTATGACCAACTCTATCATTTTTTTTTCTATTATAACTCCCCTTCCTCTTTCCAAGCAATGCCTGAATTTTTCAGATTGTATAGGAGCCTTTTCAGATAGCATATTTTCAGTATTCTGCCATTCACTATAAAATAATCGGAGATCTCCTTCCTTCCAAGAGTATGTAGGTCTTGGAAATACGATTGTATCCGTCGCCATAATTACAACTTGAAAGGAATGTCATAAATGCTAGTATCAACAGAGTAATCTGCACGTGGATTATTTTTTTTTATTGGGTGAACTGCTACAGGAAAACGTAACAAAGGGACAAAAATAAACTTAAAGGTCGCATATGTTTTCCCATCCTTTAGCAATCAACAAACTGGGCTACCTTCTGTTTGAGAAGCTTCTCCATGAGACTCATGTCGGATGAAACCTGTTCACTTTTTTCAGCTATCTCTTTATAGTTTTTTTTTCTGTTTTTTTCTTCACAATAATCCATTATCCGTGTGTCTCTTCTTCATAGTGAAGAGGCAGGGAAGGGGCCTTTGACATTGGAGCCATGAACATTGGATTCGTCTCCACCTTAGCTCCAGCTTATGTTTCCCATTATTTTACTTCAATAAGTTAGTGGTGATCTTCCACTCCTTTCCACCAACTAGGTTCCTTGCTTCCTTTTTTTTTAATGGTCTTTCCATCCTCACCCTTCACGACCTTTTGGCAAGAAGATGCTAAATGACCATATTTGAAGCAAGAGAAAGATATACACTTGAAGGCCACCTGATACTTGAGCTTTTGCTTCCAGGTCATGTCTGCCACTTTTAAGCCCTATTATGATGTCTTCTGTCAAACCAGAAGCAAAGTCCATCTCAATGCAGTTTGCACAAACTTGATTAAGTTGAGATCAATCCATTATTGGTTTTTGGGGCGCAAAAGTGAAAACTTCCAAAAGCGTTATCTACGGAGGTTAGGGCTTATGTCCCTAGAAATGCAATTGCAGTTTTAGCAACCTTACCTATAGTGTTGTTGATGAAAAAGCCTGAGGAGGGATCAAAAGTGGAGACCATGGTTTTACTACTATTTAGGCACAAGCCTTCTTTACCCATAAACCTATTAATTTTTTACCTTTGTTGCTCAGTTAGTTTTGTCCAGCAGTGATGGTGCTCCAGCTTCATTGTTTTGTTTCCTGTGCACAGCAGCAGAGAGAGGGCAGCGTGTATGAGGGTGCAGCTCTAATGGAATAAATGAGGTGCACAACAGTTATGTATGAGAGATATGGAACGGACGCATGCATGCATGCATCAACCTTACAACAATTCCATAATTATATTGTTGTTCAGATTTATCACTTGAGTTAGCTTTTATATTTCGGAGTTTGTTTTTTTTGCATGGATTATCATTTTTAGATTGGGTGCATATCCCTAGGACTTCTAGGGTGCTTTCATGACAACTTGAGGAGGGCTTAGATCCCAAGGAGGAGTGTGCATACATGTGACAATTATCCTCTTGGCACTTATATGCATATAGGATGGTTAAGATTGGATTGAGTCACATTGGGTGCTTCATGCATGTGACCATATACCTTGTGTCTTCCCTCAGTGTCTTGTATAGTGAAAGAGATCCGGAGCTCACCATATTGTTGGTTGGTATGTATAGATAATTACAAATAAGGGTTAGAATTCTATTATGGTTATGGTCTGTCCAGTGGATTAGTTGGTTGGATATAAAAACATTGTTTGCAAGAAATAAACCTTGTGTGCACTGGTTGAGTTTTCTATTGTACCCCATGTGTAACATCTTGGTGTTCCGGATTACTGTCAGAGTTCTGAGAGATTACATACTACAAAGTGCCAGTAAAGTTGACCTAGGCATTTGCTAGTCACTCGCAGAAAATACTAATCTAGAGTCATAGCAAACTTCTGGCTAGTTTATTAAGTAATGAGATCCCATTGAAGTAAATGCTACTGGGTTTATTAATACCGCCTCAGGGTTAGGGTTTCCTTTGACACACCTTTCCAGGAAATTTTGCTTGTTGGTCAATGTTTGGGTTAAACCTACTTGGTTGTCCATTAGGGAAAGTTTAAGGTTAAGGGGAATGTCTTCACCTACTTGATTGTATGCCATCAACTAAATTACATCTTGAGATATATGTATATGTATACAAAAAAAAGGAAGAAAGAAAGAAAGAAAGAAGTATCCCAAGGGTATGGTTTTTTTGTATGGGTGCTCCACACTATACTATCATTCCTTTAATACATAGGTTTTCTCAAGGATTTATGGAATAATGTGAAATTGTGCACCCTCACTTTTGATTGCTAGCAACCTATTGTTGAACAATTTGAGTTATAGTGTCGTGATGAACTCATGATTCTACAGTTCAAACGTTTTGGAATTGTCACTCACTTGAACACGTGGTTTCAATTAGGCACATACACAACACCTAGGTGGTAGTACTCTTGGAAACCACCCTCTGGTTGATTGGTTTCAGCTAGGTCTACAAACTGCTTGTTTATGCCTATATAAGACTACAAACCTTGATACAAGCTGGAACATATTCACGTTCCATGTTAATTGAGTAAACTTACTCCATTTTCTAACAAATTCTATCAAGTATAAACTCAACTTGTAGGTTACCAACTACAAGAATACATAATAGCTTGGACAAAATAATAATGAATGGAAATATTTCCAGTTGGTGCAGTATTCATATGTCTTGACAGTGATTCTCTGAGCATGTGAACATTTGTACTAGGATCCCTCTGAAGGAGTCAGAGAAATAATTCCTTTTCTAATGAATTAACAAGAGAGTAGTGCAACTATGAAACCCTTACATCTTCATGATAGGTGATGTGGTGTTTTGATAGCTGGGTTGGTAAAGGATGCTTGGTCACTTTGACGTAATTAGCTTCTACAGTTCAGAACTAGATCTCATCCCTTTTTCCATTTCCTTTCCTTCAGTCAAGAGACCATACAAACAAATATGAGAATGCCTATCATAATCTTCGCATCTAATTGAAAAAGTGGTACAACCATACATGGCCTATTTGATCGATAGTCCATCAAAAGGAGTCAACCAATGTTATTACTCAACTGTATGTTAACTAGATTACAATGAGTTTATGGATCATATCACAGACCAGAGGTTGTGTTATTTTAGATGGAGCGGGTGTAATGGCTTCCCACTACTGACATTTGCATTGGGTTTATCATCCCAACAAAAAAATCCATCCTTGCATGTATGCTGAGTAATAGTGAGCAGAGAAGCTCTTAGAAAATTTTGCACCCAGACTTGTAATCTAGATCAGAGTCCTCAAAATTGATTTTGAAGGAAGATAACTTAGTATCATACAAAGTTAGATCGTTGCCGTCGATTGATATATTGAGAACTTTCCTCCGTGTTGTCGTTCAGTTTCTTGGGTGCAGGTTACTCCAGAGGACAAAGAATCCCACCAATTTTAAACAGTGTTGCAGCTTAATTTACACTAAGATATGCATTCTAGACATATGCCTTGTGGCCATTATTGAGAGACAAAGATCCTTGAATGAAACAGAGAACATAGCCTAGATATTCATTTCCACAAAATATCCGCGTTTGTGAATTAAGTAGGCTATAAGTACAAATTAATTCATGAATTTAAGCTTCCCAAGGTGACACAACATTCGACAATCTGATATTGAGGGCCTGATCTCTTAAATTCTGTCTATTTTTTTCATCTTTCTGTAAAAACAACTTATACGAAGCAACTATACTACTGCAGGTCCAAATATGGTATGCTGGTTCGATATATATAAACTGTAGGCAGAGATTTGGTGCCAGCTATAATGATTGGTTATAATTAGTGAATCCATTTCTTAGTTTCTGTAAGGGGCAAAGGAAAAGTCCTATCCTGGTCACTCAAACTCATATCAGGGACAAATGTCCTAAGCTACAAACCTTTGTGGTAAAGGAAAACTGCTCAGATTCATAACAATTCCATTAAAACCAGGGGAGAGAGACCCACACAATCTTATAAAATTGACTTAATCAGATTTGAATGAGAAAGTTGCAAACATTAATAATAGAGATCAATACACAAAATAGAGAGGAAATCTGTAGACCAGGTGCCCAACCTTCATTCGTTATCCATGCCTTTGATGATTACAAGTAAAACAGAGATTGAATATCAAAGACAAAGATCAACTCTTTGCAAATCCAACCCCAACGCAGTCTGTTTTCCCTACGTAAGTAAGTTCTCCAGATAATGATGGATAAAGACAAATCCATAATAGGGAGCCTACCTGAGAGTGGTTGATCACTTTGTGTTTATGTTTACAATATACGAGTCATTGAATGGAATTAGGCATAGAAACTTATCGAATTCAATTTTGTTAATATCCAGTTAAAGTCTTATTCAATCTGACATACATTTTGTTTGTTGATATTCAGCAGTCTAGACTCTTAACAGACCTCTGCTGTGAGTTTTATATTGCATTTATAGACATAGATAAATGAAATCTAATTATTTTGATGTCCACCAACGAACAAAGAAGTAGGTCAATAGACAATAAAGATGTACACAGTGAATCTAATGGTGATGAACTAAATGAAGTAGATGATGACGACACTCCCTTGTCTCAAATAAATAAAACACCAAGGAATTCAGGCAAATCACTCTGCACACATATTAACATAGAATCTGCCAAAGAATTTGGGCAAGTCTGTATTAGAAACGATAATTGTCACTCCAAAATCACTACAACCTAAATTTGGGTTAGTAGGCATCGATGACAATGTTATGAAAATGGCAGCATTGCATTGGACTAGAGCATTATAATTATTCAACAGCAGTAGAAATGTTATGACACTAGCAATGGCGAATACTATATTAGCATGAGTCGTTACACAGTCTGGCATCTGCATTTGTATTGACAGAGTTGTTACCTATGCAGAGAAGGCCCAAGCTGTTACTATTCAAAGGAAATCCTGCATTAGTTTTCAGACCAATGTGGAATGTTACATAGATACTAATGAGTACTTACAAAATGCCATTAATAATCCTGAGGCAGAAGAATGCATAGTTATGAGTTATGATGAGCTACATAATCTTCCAAATAAGCGAATCTAGAATGGTTGCAAAAGTCAGACTGCAACATGTGTTACTTAATTTGCACACTAAGAATGGGGCAGTTACAAGAATAACGAATTCAAAGTGTACAAACCTGGGCATATTGCCAAGGAATCAACAACACAAGCCAGAAGATACCAGAGATATGCATTATTGTTCAAATTAGACTTTCTTTCCAAGAACTGTATGCATTAAGATTATGCATTGGAATTCCAGAGTAGAGAATTTGAAATATATCAATTCAATTAGGGAATAATAAGATAAATACTATCCATATAATTGATTAAGAGTTTTAGGGTTAAGCAAATACGTCAAAAGAAACCATGCAATATTAAGAAAAGTGAAGTTAACAATAATGAGAGTTGTTCCAGGCAGTACAATGATAGAAATGGAATATCATGGATCTAGTAGTGAAAATCCATCAAGGTGACACTTGAGAGCACACAAATATGTATATATCACTTGAGAATAAAAATCCATGATAGTATGTATAATGAGTAGTACAGACATACCGATTCAAAGAGAAGAGTACACCAAATAAAAACCCTAGGTTCGGACAATAAGATACACAATGCTGACTTGAGAGATGTGATCCGAGAGCAAGGAAATCACCTGTATATAAAGCAACTCAAGGAGAATCAAAATCTAGGCAGAAAACTCATGTGAGACCTAGAAAATTGGTACATTAAGGTGGTCATGGAGATTTGTAATATCCATTGAGTGAACTTGAATAGAATAAAAATGAATGGAAGGAAAATGCCAAGGAGCAAGAAAACGAATCAACGATGGTCTTTCAAATATCAGAAATTATGAACATGCCTTGGATTAGACATGTGGAAATTGAAGCTCGGGCGTTAAAGAATGTTTTCCAGACAAAAATTAATGGGGCAACATGAGAGTTGGTGGAGACAATCCTGGAAGATATCACTTTGTTGAGCGTAGAACTAAGCTTAAGAAGACCCGTCCTAAATCTCAACCTGACAGAGATTCAAAACCTGATTGATGTTATGATTGAGTTGATAAATGCTAACTATTTTTATCAATAGTTGTTTGATGTTGCTTGTAGAGACGAGGACATAACTGAATCAAACTCTTTCAAGGAATATTTTATGTTAATTCTTATTTCTATCTTGCATTGTATTCTTTTTTTATCAATGTTTGAAAGGATTGCTCATGTGGATAAGACACCATTGTTGGCCATGAAAAGATAAAACACTAAGCCAAGAATGCCAAAAACCGCTTCATTATGCTACTATTTCTGAGGGGAGGACAATGGTCCTTCTTTAAAAGAAAACAATGCTTATGCCTCATAGTTTATGCCCTCTCAGTGATCCAAAAGAAGAGAAAACGTATTGATGCTTGCAAGCAAGCTTTCCTGCTTGCAAATGATTAAAACTCTTTCAAAGACCCATTCAATTGTGTCATATTGTTGGGAAATCATAGTTTTATGATAGTTGGCAACAAATGATGATTTGAGGAACCTTCCAAGGATTTGGGATTTTAAAATGGAAGCTTGTTTAGTCAATAAAGACCAGTGAAAATATTAGAATACACTCTTACCCTTATTCTAGTGTTGAATAAAATGCCATGAAAAACAATGTGTCTTTAGTTTTGGATAAAAGGACCCTCAACTTTCTTCGCAACTTTTGTGGTCACTGGCCACTTGTGAAAGGAGTAGGCATCTTTAGAGATGCAGTGCCATTTGGAAGGGAAGCACTAATAGCAACAAGGCAAAGGCAATTATTCCATACATGTAATTATTTCTCATTTGTCTGGTCATATTGTGAGCTGTAGTATATATCATGAAATTGTTTTAGTACTAGTAAACAATGATTAAATATATAATAAATTTGAACCTTTTGGCATTTAGAGAACCTTTATCTCAATTTACAAAAAAAAAAATAATAAAGTATAAAAATCATGTTGGAAACAGCTTTTGAAGTTTTGAGTCTTTTATTTTCAAGATTAACTAAATGGGTTTCGAAGATGAAAAAAACCATCAAATTGGAAGAGTGAGACTTTTTTTTAAAGAAATTA